>CAJNJA010002371.1:485-18255 GCA_905231915.1 Symbiodinium necroappetens | reverse complement strand
GGGTTTAGGGTTTAGGGCTCAACAGGCTTGTATGGAGGGCATGGGCCAGAAACCGCCTAAGATTCTTGAAGGCTTCAAAGATTTGTGGTAACCCCTGATCTTTCATGCCTTATACAATACTGACTAATTCAAACTATGCTTTCCTTGGGCTGCCTTCTTATGGCCAGGGTATACAGTACCCCAACGCCCTGTTCTAATTCATCCTAGCTATTCAAGGCCCCAGAACCCTAAACTTTAAACCGTCGGACATCTTCACTTGCAAGTGTTTGCCTAAACTTTAAACCCTAAAGCCCCGTCAGTACCGAAGCCTTGACCTGCTGCTAAAGCTCCAGAACCGCCAAACCCCAAGCACATTGAAGCCCTGAACCCGCAACCCTGCAACCTTTTTCGGACCTGTAATGGATCCCTGCACACTGCGGTTGATGATATAAACCCTGCATTACCCATAGTACGGAATGTACCATCATTCCCATAGCTTGGGGTCCTTAAGGTAATGCAGGATTTTTGTCACCAACTGTATAACCCCACTCCTTCAATGACCCTTATTAGAACCCTTATCGTAACCTTATAGAAACCTTATAAAGCCCTTTATGCATCAGTAATACCACCCCTTAGCTTTCGGGTTTACCATTTAGGACCTCGGGTCCCCCAGCAAAGCCTAAAGTTTAGGGTTAGGGGTTCAGGGTTTAGGGTTTAGGGTTTAGGGTTTAGGGTTCAGGGTTCAGGGTTTAGGGTTTAGGGTTTAGGGTTTAGGGTTTAGGGTTTAGGTTTAGTGTCTAGGGGTTAGGTTTTAGGAAAACGCCAAAACCCAAAGCCCTGAACCCTAAACTACTACCCGAATGCCTCAAGCCCTAAACTCCACGAGACGAACACCAAAACCTACCTAACTGAGCCCCTAAACCCCTAAACCCTAAACCCCGGGTTTAGGGTTTAGGGTTTAGGGTTTAGGGTGTAGGGCCCCAGACACTGAACCTAAAACCCAGTGTCGGCAGCCCGGAACTGGCCTTCAGCTGCTTCATTGGCCCGACCTCGTAGAACTCCGTCATGCCATCCTGGCCATCTAACCCAGTCAACCCTACACCCCTGAACCCCTAAAGCCCTAAACCCCCAAAACCCCTAAACCTCTAAACCTCCTGATAGAAGCCTTGCAGGGCTCTAAAGGACTAGGTTCTCTAGTAGTAGCGGTACCCTCTTTCCTAATATAGGGTTTTAGGGTTTAGGGGTCTAGGGGTTTAGGGGTTTAGGGGTTTAGGGTTTAGGGCTTTAGGCCTTTAGGGCTTGGGGTTTAGGGCTTAGGGTTTAGCGTTTTTGGGCTTTAGGGTTTTAGGGTTTAGGGCTTTAGGGTTTTAGGGTTTAGGGTTTAGGGTTTAGGGCTTGTAGGGCTTGTAGGGCTTGTAGGGCTTGTAGGGCTTCGAGTGTTTGGGGGTTTAGGGTAGTTAGTAGAAGCCCAAAAGTTGTATAGGGAATCTCTGCACGATTTGTCCTTAACCCGGCTTCCAACTTTTTGGTGTCTACCATGTTCGGTTTGAAGAAGGAGACCCAAAAACAAAAAGGGCAAACGCCTACTACTGAGGAACCTAGGCGTGGATTGAGGGTGTGGGGTTTGGCCCTAAACCTGACACCCTAAACCCTGTAAACCCTGAACCCTTTACCCTAAACGATTTAGGTTTTAAGATTCTCTTTCAAGGATCTATCGCACGGAGTGCTCTCTTAAGTTAGGATCCCCAGGACCCTCGGAACAAAAAGGGGCTCTCTTTTTAGGGGCTTTAGGGGTTTAGGGGTTTAGGGGTTTTGGGTTTAGGGGTTCAGGGGCTTAGGGTTTAGGGGTTTAGGGGTTTAGGGGTTTAGGGTTTAGGGTTTAGGGTTCAGGGTTTGGGTAGTTTCAAAACGAACCATAAAAAGCGCCCAGCGGCAGAAATTATGCCGCAAAAGGCTCTTGGCGGATTGCTGCGCTTCGGCTCGAGGTGCTGTAGAGGTGCAAGACTTTTTGTGACGATAATCCCTCCCTGGGAATCCCCAAACCTACCGTTTTAAGGGTTCTACCCTCTTACTAAGGGGTCCTAACCTACTGTGTTGAAGGGTTTGGGGCTAGAGGTACGCCCTAATACATGGGAACCATGGGGTTTGGGGTTTGGTGTCCAGCAAATACCCTAAACCTTAAACCCTAAACCCGAAATAGACAAGGCCTGAGTATAGTATTTACAATATAGCTGCGCGGAGGGTCTAGGTGCCTTGAAAAGTACCCTAAATCCTAAACCCTAAACCCTAAACGTAGGGCTAAAAGGGTTCTCTTTATTTGACCCGCACGAGGTCCTTATTGGGGCCCTACCCCCTTCCCCCTTACCTCCCCAAGGGTCCTTGTGATTTAAGGTTTAGGGTTTAGGGTTTCTATAACGGTTCTTATAAGGGTTGCTATAAGGGGTATTATGGCCGCTTTGTAAAGGGGGCCATAACAATTAGGAAGGGGTTTTGGGGTACGGTATACTAGAACAATATTCAGGGAATAGGGGGAGATTATCGTATGACTAGACAGGGCTGTAATGTAATACTCTAAACCCTAAACCCTAAACCCAAAACCCTAAACCGTTCTTACTAATCATTCCGACCCCACTACATTGAACCAAAGGAATGTGCCTCAGCCATAGCGACAAAAGCATAAACGGTTTAGGGTTTAGGGTTAAGCTCTGAACCCCGCTGACATTACTGTACCTGGAAAGCCGTGTGGGCAAACATCCTAAACCCCAAACCCTAAACCCTAAACCCCTAAACCCCTAAACCCCTAAACCCCTAAACCCTAAAACCTAAGCCCTAAACCCCTGAACCGTGAACCCTAAACCCTAACCCTAACCGATTTAGGCGTACATCCTAAACCCTAAACCCAAATCCATTCAAGGAGCCCTTAACCCTAAGTTAAAGGAAACTACAGGTGGGGAGTTTCGGGTATATAGGGCTTCTATAAAGCTTCTATAAGGTATATAGACCTTCTATAAGGCTCCTTTAACGGTGACTGCCCACCTGAAAATGTCCTAGACTAAACCCCAAACCCTAAACCCTAAACCCCAAACCCTACTCCCTGTAAAACCCGGTAAAGAAAACCAGAAACCCTAAATGTCCTAGATTAAGGTGTAAAGTGTCCTTTCATGGTTCTGCGGGTTCTTTGAGGAACCTCACGCTCTCCTTTAAGGCTTCCTTACTTTAAGGGTTTAGGGTTTAGAGGGGTTTAGGGATTAAGGTTTAGAGGGGTTTAGGGTTTAGGGTTTTGGTGCCCCGAAATGTCTAGTAAAGGAATCTAGCTGAACCCATGGAGGGCTCCATAGAACCTAAACCCAACAACCCTGAAACCATTGCTGCATATTCCACACGGTTTCGGGTTTAGGGTTGAGGATTTAAACCCTAAACCCTAAACCGTTTAGGGTTCAGGACTTATGTGGTGTTCAGGAGCTTCTGGGCTTAACCCGAGGGGTGAACAACTTCAGGGGTTTAGGGCTTAGGGTTCAGGGGTTTAGGCGCCTAGGGTTCAGGGGTTTAGGGTTTAGGGTTGGCGAGGGACCCTACAAAACGCTCCCGAAACAGATGCAAGCCCTGAACCCCGTATGAAGACCCTATGTGCAAAACCCTTCAGAAACCCGACCCTAAACGACCAAAACCTATTCTTTTGCAGGTTCTTACTGCAAGCAAAACCCCCGACCCCCTGTTTAATATTGATGATCGTGCGCAATGTGGCCGGTGCAAGATTTTTGTGCGCGGAACCCACCCTTCCCAGGACTGGGCATCAATGTTAAACAGGGGGTGTGGGGCATTCGCGTTGTTGGTCTACTCAGAGTGGTGCAAGAGTTCCTCCATCAACAGTAGTACAAGCACTAGTTGATGAAGAAGATGGTGGTGCTGGTGGTGGTGGTGTTGGTGGTGATGAAGATGAAGATGAAGATGCAGATGAAGAAGAAGAAGAAGGAGATTATGATGATGGTGGTGATGATGATAAAGAAGAAGAAGATTGTAGCAGTGGTTGTGGTGATGAAGATGAAGATGAAGCTGAGGATGAAGATGGTGATGATGAGGAGGAGGAGGATGATGAAGGTGATGGTGGTGAGGATGATGATGACGGTGATGATGATGATGATGACGACGATGACGACGATGATGACGATGCTGATGATGGTGATGGTGATGGTGATGGTGATGGGGATGGGGATGGTGATGGTAATGGTAATGGTAATGGTAGTGGTAATGGTAATGGTAAAATCGTGATGGTAATGGTAATCGTGATGGTGATGGTGATGGTGATGACGATGATGCTGATTGCGATTGAGATGGAGATGCTGCCGATGATGATGACGACGTTGTTGCCTCAGGTGGAACCACTATGATCATCAATATGGTAGCGATGAAGGGGATGCATGTCACCATGAGCATTTGCCAGACCATCATCACCACCTTTGTCGGCACCCATTATCATGATCATCATGGTTGCCATCCTCGTGGCCACCACCCTCATTCTCATGCTCACGACTGCTAGCGTCTGTCATCATCTTCCTCACAGTATGGTCGTAGCTTGCGCTTTGTTGATTATCCCTGTCCTTTTGATCCGTGCACTTCTTTTCGAACTTCCAGCTCTGGTTGGTTTGATGCTCGGGGCTGATACGGTCCGTCTTATATGACTCTGAATCCTAAATCACTCCGGCTTCGCGTCGGCGCATTCACCGTCCTTTACCAACCGCCAGTCCCTGCTGGAGTAGATGGTCTCCTCGCCGTCGTAGCCACGAGCCTTTGACGAATTACTGGGCTCTTGTTAGGGGATTCTATTTAAGTTTCCATAGTCAGGAAACCATATTATTTACTATAGATCCCCAGTATGGTAACTTAAATAAAAATCTCCTAACAAGAAGCCAGTTTAGGACCGAAGGCTTCGCTGGGGTTACTTTGAAGCTTCGGGTTTGGTCCTTTGACGAGCGTCTGCTTCTTGAACAACAGCTCTACACGCTGAACCCCCAAACCTGTCAAGGCCCTATAGCACATACCTACCTACATACATACCTACCTACCTACCTACCTACCTACCTACGTACGTACGTACTCACGCACACACATACATACGTGCATGTGTATGTGTAAGTGTTTATCTATAGCTTGTTCGTTGTCCCGTGGGTATACCTAATATGAATATCATTTCAAGGCACCATGATTCCGGAGATGATGCGATCGGCACAGGAACAGTGCTGCTCTTTGAAGAAGAGCACCGTGCAGTCTGCGCACAGACAGGTGGGGTTTTGTGGTTCGAGGCTTTGGTGTCTAGACGTGAGCTGCGGGCCTAGGCCAGGGAAGCTCCAGATAGCTAGATATCCGACAGACGCTTGAAGGCTCCTGAACCCCTAAACCCCTAAACCCCTAAACCCTAAACCCATAAACCCCCTAAAAGCCTATGAACCTGAAATCATGATATTTCCAGTGTCGCTCCTGATCTCCGCTCCCACACAAGAAACATCTTTGTCGGAAAGCTCCGTGTAAACCCTGAAGCCCTAAACCCTCATCCTAGAAAGCCTAAACCCGATAACCCTAAACCGAGCCTGAAAGGTAAGTCCCAAATAGACGAAGTCCAAGGCTTGGCCGACTCCTTCTCGTGAAGACTCCACCAACCGTAGGACGCCCAAAAGGTGGCAGGGAGGCTGGCACTGCTGGTTGCATCCGGGCAGCCCTGGGCAAGGAGCTTGTCCATCCATGGGCGGCCGACTGAAACTTCCGACCAGATGGCGGCCTCGGATCTTCCAGGGAGTGGACTTTCAGAAGCTATGCCACTGAGGAGTTTGAAGAGATTGTTCGATTCCTTCTTCGTTGTCTTGGTTGCTTGTATCCAGTCCGCCCACCTTGGATACAGGCTCGACAGCAGCTCCTTCTAGTAGGCTCGTTGCTCGGACGAGCCCAAACAGAACTGCCTTCTCTGGGCCTTGCACCCCCAAAAAGGGAACCAGGGGAAGCCCCTATAGAACCCTCAAAAGAACTCCAAAAAGATCCCTTAAAGGAACCCTTAGACCCTGAAGATCCCTTAAAGAAACCCCTATAGAACCCTTAACGGGACTGATCTTCCGGTTTTAAGGCCTGGGGGGTGGTGTCTCATCTGCGGCTTGGGCAGTCGGGTTGCGAGTTGAAGATGGGCTCAGGCCTAGGGCTCTGATTTTTTAGTATAGTGGTGCTTTGGGACTCAGGGTTCAGGGTTTTGGGGTTTTGTCTTGAAAGTTTAGGATGTTGGGTCTAGGGTAAGGGTCCCTGTCAGTGAATCCCGAAGGCGCCACCAAGGCCCTTCTTTATGGACCTCCCCACCTTCAGAGGGACCCCAGGGTAAAACCTTGTAAAGGGAACCCTAAAACCTTTTAAAGGGAACCCTAGAACCCTTTGTATGTATCGTTCAGGGATCTTACAAGCAATCCCTAAACCCTAAACCCTAAACCGCAAGTAATAATACTGGGTTCTTGTTGGGTGATTTTATTTAAGTTACCATACTAAGGAAGCCATATTATTTACTATAGATCCCCAATATGGTAGTTCAAATAAAATCCCCGAGCAAGAACCCAGAAGAATAGGGCCCTTTTCAGACGGCGCCTCGCTTGGACATCTCTTTGACGTCCCCTTTGCTCAGCCAGAGGAACTTGTCATACCAGAGAAGTGCCTGAGTGCCGGGCCCGATATGGCCCCTAAACGCTAAACCCTAAACCCGAGGCCCTAAACCATGTGATACAAGGTGTGGCATAGCTTGAGGTGTTTGTTTCTTTAACACCTCTTTTTGACCCGCCCTGTTAATGTCGGGTCGAAGGCCAAGGTTGGCTGAGGCTGTGGCTCATGTTTTCAGGTTTAGAGTTCAGGGCGTCGCTTCGCTTGATCCCCCATGCGCGTCCTAGAATGGACTTCTTTCCATGTGCTCCCAAAAGGTCTAGGGGGGGTAGGGTTTAGCGGGGTAAAGCGTTTGAGCCGGGACCTCTTTGACGGGGCGGAGTGTGGATCCACTACCTGGAGTAAGGATCAGAGGAGAACACCTTGTGTGAACTTGGGGTTTAGGGTTTAGGGCTTAGTTTCGAGGGTTTAGGGAGCTTCAACCCGAAACCCAAACCGCGACAGTTCAACAATAAATCTGAATCTTATATATAGGGGGCCTTAGAACTTCGACTAGGGTTTGGGGGTATCTTATCTTTTACTATGTAAACAGACTAAAAAAACCCTAAGGCTCTAAGGCAGAATCTTGGTAAGTAGTCTAGGCTTCCGCAAGCTTCCGCACGAATCTAGGAGCTTAAATACCCCAAAACCTAATTCTAATTATTCTAATTTATAATCTACCCCAAAACCCTATATTCTAACTTATAAGATACCCCAAAACCCTATTCTAATTATGAAGGCTTCTGCATTAGTCTCAGACTCTGGACGTCCCTAAGCCAGTGCCGCAGCCCGCCTTCTGCCGATCGGTCACTCCAAAGATCAGGTGCGGCATCACCTCGGGCACTAGACCCTAAAACCCTTAAAACCCTAAACCCCAGGCCCTCTTAACCCTAAACCCCTAAACCCTAGGCCTGCTAAACCCTAAACCCCTAAACCCCAAAATCCTAAACCCCAAATCCCGAACCCTCAACCCTAACTCCAGGCTCTGAGCCCCCCTTCGGCCCCCGAGAGCTTTGAATCGGCTAGGCGGCTGTAGGCGCAAGGAAGACCACCAGGGTAACGACCTAGGGTTTAGGGCTTAGGGTTTAGGGCTTGGGGTTTTAGGGTGTAGGCTTTAGGCTTTAGGCTTTAGGCTTTAGGCTTTAGGCTTTAGGGTTTAGGGTTTGGGGTTTAGGCTTTAGGGAACAGCGGCCCGGACAGGGGCTTAAGAGTTGTGGGCTGAGCGTGTATATAGGGTTTGGGGTTCAGGGTTTTTGGTTTCGGCGTTTATGCGGGGGTTATAACGGTTTAGGAGGGTTTGGGTGTGGTGTTCAGCTGTGTTGGGCTGAGGCTGTGTTGGACAAGGTTCTGGGTGGAGCACTGGAACAGATAGCCTCAAACCCGGTGACCCCTATTGAAGTTTGTTCTTAGGAGGGTCCATGCTCCGAGATGGGCACACATGAAAATCAGGCTTGATGCTTGAGGCTTTCCCCACCAGACTACAATGGCCTCAATCGTAGACTCGTTTTGTTACTGGGGCGGGGGTATTCCTTTGGGTGGTATTCCCTTTTGTCTGCAAGGGAACTACAGGCAAGTAGTCCTCGTAGCTATGCCGACCTCTGCCTTTAGTCGAGCCTGGCATGTCCCAAGTAGGCTGCAGGAGTTCAAAAGTTGAGTACCGATGACATCCCCTTTTAGGGTTTAGAGAAAACAACCGAAACAACAAAGCCCAAACCCTCAACCCTGAATCCTAAACCCTAAACCCATCCCAACTGGCATCTGGCACCCAGTGCAACTCCCGGACTGTTGAAATGTTTCGGGGGGTGCCTCGGAGTCCGTTTGGGTTTAGGGTTTCGGGTTTAGGGTGCTGTTGCTCTAACCTCGATGTGCACCTCTCACAGTGGGTTAGGCTGACGCACACACCTAAGACTAACATAACAACATATTCATCTAACAAATGGCGGACATGCCCCTAGACTCCCTAAACCCACAGGGCAGCTTAGCCTTTTCATCTGCTACCGAGACAAAAGCTGGGGCTATGTTGCAACATATGTCACGGGAAGGATTGGGCACAAAACCCACGAGATCTAGCTGATCCTGGGTTGTGGCACCCCAGACACTGAACTTCAATCAGTAGCGCTGAACTGACATCGAGCCACCATGACCGGAAATACTCCGAACCATTCCCACCGGCACCTGTCGAGATCATGGGCATTTTTTGGATTTGCGAGCAGTAACTCCAAGGATCCCCGTTAATAACAGCACTCGGCCCCTGATGGTGGGAGACGGTCTATTGCATCTCGGGGCTTGGGGTTGGCTTCCCTTTGACCCTGGCTCGGGAACCCAAAGGCACTGCATGGTCAGGGTCTAGAGCTTAGCGCGTCAGGGTTGCCTCAAAGGTTGCGATACGTTGACTTTAATTTGGAGGGGTAAAAGCTTTCGATCATGGGCATCGAGAAACAATGAACGGCAGACCTTCCCAAAGAGCCCTTCGAGTCTGCGGTGCTGCATCGTGACAAATGTTGTGAATGAACATCCAACCGCTCTTTGCTCGCAGGGGCTGTGGGACTATCCGAACAGTTCTCAAAAGCGCGTATGAAGTAAGGGTTGTCTCCACAGGGATGTGCACAACATCCTGGATCTAAGGCTAAAGGTACATGATTGCCAGAAAAGAATAAGAGTTCCAGCAATTATGTCAGCCAGCGAGAACACAAACAAAACCACCGGGACTTAAACTTGAACCATACAATCCAAAAGTTGCACTTCACTTCACTTGGAAACTAAAACACCGGTTTCCAATCGCGAGGTGGTGCGTTTATAGTAAGACAGGGCTTTGGGGTATATTGTAGTTGGATTGGTTGTTTCAGGGTTTACCGTTCACGGGCGGTACTTGTGTGGGCAACAAAGGGGCTTGACGTTTTCAGCAATGCCCCAACCCTTGCCTTTTTGGTGAGAGGCTGAAGAACGCCACAGTTTGGGGGTGCAGGTGTCGAGTGTATGATGGATGGAAGGATGGATGGATGTATAGATAGATAGATAGATAGATAGACGGATGGTTGCATGGATGGAGTCGGCTTGAGGTGAAGGATTGATCCCGTGAATGCTGTATTCAAGGTCCACATATGCCTGCAGGCCCTATACATGCATCCGAACGCGACGAGCGGTAAACCTTAGTCAGCTAGTCGCTGTGGCATGCAAGTCCGCAGGGTCAGCGCCGCTAGCATACCGATTTCACTTGCAGGGATCTAGCATGCACAGACCTGTTTCTGTCATGTCAGATGGATGTCGGTTGCGACATCTGATCCGGTCTTCGCGACATACGGTTTTCACAACACTAAGCATCCTCGGCATGCTGACTGCCGGGCCTTATATCTCGTGATAATAACACCATTTTCCGGAACTATGTCGCTTCAAGCATGGGATCGAAGGTCACAAATTGAAGACCGCAGCGGTTCTTTTGAACAGAGCAATAGTGGCAAGCGTGCAGTTCAACTTTTGATCATGGCGGGCCGTCCGTCCTTTTTTGTTGCAGTAAAATCCGATTAAAGGGTGAGACAGGTGTTGGAGTTCGCGTATGGTGCAATACCCGTACTACACGACGACCACCGCAAAGCCCTATAATGAGAAACACCGGGAGGAGAAAATGACCACCACATCTCGTCAATGTCATCCCCTTGAGAGCCGGCAGGGTATCGGATGTGAGAGCAGCATGGCTTTGCAACCACACGGCATACACGCCACGCCTGTTCATGTCTGCTCAAGCCCGCCCTTCTCGCTGTGCTCGGAGTATCTGACAACACGACAACACTGCTGCGGCTGCTGCTGCTACGACGGCGACAACTAGCTACGAGGCATCACGCTCGCAACTGATGGCGGGGAGTTTTGGAGGTATCAACTGCCATTGCACACTGGAATCGAACACAACAAGATGCACCTTGAGCTTTGGAACGTCGAGTCTTCGATCCCCAAGCTACGCATGCCGGGTCATGATTGACTATCGTTGATACTGTTGATGATAGAAATCCTGCATTACCTTAAGGCCTTCAGGACCCTAAGCTATACGAAGTATGGTATATTCCTTATTATGGGTAATGAGGGATTTATATCATCAAGCGTATGGACTCCAAATTCAACCTAGGCTTTGTTGTTTTGGTTTAGGGTTGAAGGTTCGGCGTCCGCCCAGGGCTCGGCTTTTGAGCGGAGCTTGGGGAATACAACCTACTACAGTATAGTTCCAAGAAGGAACCCGAAGGAATACAGCTGGGCAACCCTGTGTTAGAAAAACCTTCATGATTAGAATAGGGCTTTGGGGTATGTGATAGTAGAGTAACAAGAAGGAACCCTGAGGAACTATACTGGTATTTGTTTGGGCTTCTATCCCTAAACCCTAAACCCTAAACCCTAGACCCTAGACCCTAGACCCTAAACCCCAAACCCCAAACCCTAAACCCCAAACCCTAAACCCCGCATGCATTCCACAGAAAGTCCTATCGCCCACACGTCGGAGCCTCAGGGTACTCTGAAGCTCGAATTGCGAAACGATTTCTTACTCTTAGAGGCTGAATACCCTAGCCAAAAAAAGGTTAACCTTTTGAACTATAGTAGGATGTATAAGCCCCAAGAGGTTAATGGTTACGTACTCAGCCCCCAAGTACTTGCCCAAGCTGAAAAAGCAACACCTCTAACACGCGATAGATTACAGTAGGCAGCCTTCCTCCCGAACCCTACAACCCTAATTACCCCCTCCAACCTTGACAAGAAACAGGTAAGTAATCCAGACCCATAACCCTAAACTCCGAACCGGGGCTTGAAACCCGACAACTTGCGGACAACCACCTCATGCATCAAGCCTCCTCCACAAACGAAGCCAGTGCCGCGGTTCCAGGGCCATCGCGATAAGACATTCGGAAGGAGCACTCAAGGATGTACTATCGGGCAACTAAAGAGGTGTACAGCGATATAACGATATTACTGTATTACTACATCACTATACTACTACACTATGACTGCACTATAGCACTATTGCACTATATGACGATATTACTTTAGTACTGTCGTAGACGGCTTCATAACTTCTTCCGCGACAGAATAGAAAGTCCTGAATAATCGCATGGCCTGTCATGACTTCAGGCTTTAGGGTTTAGCGTTTGGGTTTTGTGGTTTAGGGTTAGTGGTTGGGGCGTGGGGTTCAGTTTAGGGCTTAGGGTTTAGGCCGGTGGGATGCGGGTTTGGGTTGAGGGTACAGGGATTGCGGTTTAGGACATGGTGTTTAGGTTTTTGTTTTTGGGAACGCAGCAACGACTTGCTTGGAGAAGCACAGCTCTTCGGCGGCCTACTTTTAGCCTGCCGGGCTTGGGGCTTCCGATTTGACGACTCTGCACGACTCTGCCTCTGTCATCCAACAAGAGTCGTGGGGATTCAGGGCTGCAGGACTTGGAACTCCCGGTTACCCACAACCCTAAACCCTAAACCCTCTACCGCAAACCCATCAAAGAAGCCCATCCCAAACCCTCAACCCTGCGCCCGCATCCCTGGATGCTGAAGATTTTCAGGGCCTTCGGTTCTAAAGGCCCTCAAGGCCCTCCACCCCCATAAAAACCTTCAATCCTAAAAAAAACCCTAAGCTCTAAACCGTAAAGCGTCTGGCTGCTCCTCGCCCAAAACCGAGACCCAAGACGTCTCAGACAAAAAGGATGCTGAAAACGAAGCTAACCCCGAATATCTAGAACTCTGCTCCCGACTTTCCTAAACCCTAAGCCCTAAAGCCAAGCCCCTGTACTCCGAACCTGAGACTCTGACCCGTTTAAAGAAGACGCCTACACCCTCCTGCGGCAGAAACCACTTGATGCGAAGCTGGCAGAGTACTGTGTCCAAACCCCTATAAACCCTAAACGAGCGGTTTCTCTAAGGTTCACGGCTTAGGGGTTCAGGGCTTTAGGCCTTATGGCTTTTTCGACGAATGTAGGGGCCTTCATGGTTAGAACAGGGTTCTTGGCACTGTTACGTTAGGGCACCTAAGCGATGTTCAAGCCCCTATACAGATGATCATGTTGACCATGGTCATGAAGAGCCGCAAGCATCGTGAGGCTCTTTTATTCTAAGAAGGAACCCAAGGAACACTACTCCTACCTTGGTTATTCCGCTACACCCTAAACCCTAAACCCTAGAACCCTAGAGCCCTAAACCCTACACCCTAAACCCCAAACCCTAGAACCCTAAGCCCTAAAACCCTAAAACCCTCTAACCCTAAAACCCTAAACCCTAAACCCAACCTACAGTAGATTTGGTTATCTGAACCTCTGACACTGCCACCGGGCTCCGTGCGAAGTCTGCCTGATGCCCCCGGGTGTACCAGGCCTGGCGAAGAGATCTCCCCTCGGGGAGTTTAAACTGTTCGGGGGTTGAGGGTTTGGGGCTTTAGGGTTTAGGGTTTAGGGTTTAGTGCCTAAGTTTAGGGTTTCGGGGTTTATAGTAGAAGCCAAAAAGTTGGAAACCCAATAGCCTCAATCCTTAAGAGTAATGTATAGGGAATCTCAGCACCGTTTGTCCTTAATCCGGTTTCCAACTTTTTGGGGTCTACTATAGGGTTTAGGGTTTAGTGCCTAAGTTTAGGGTTTCAGGGTTTAGGGTTTAGGGTTTCGGATTTGGTGGTTCGGCTTTCTGGCGTTGGCCTTGGAGGCTTGAGGTTTGAGGCAAGCTTAGGAGGCTTCGTGAGCGCATGGCGATGTCGGTTTAGGGTTCAGGGCGTAAGGGCTCAAACACCTTGTTCAGGGGACCGAAATTCTAGGATTTTGGGTGGTGATGCTTTGGTCTTTCCGTGATTTGGGGCGCGGGAGCCCTCAGCCCGAAAAGCCCTCAACCGAGAAACCCTGCGAGAGAAAAGCGCCAAGCCTCCAACCCCATGCAGATGCAGACCCTCAAAAACACCTTCTGACTACCTATACCCTCCATCTGCTCTCTGCTAGACCCTAAATTCCCATTAAATTGGGACCATATACACCCCTAACTGAAGGTACATGGAGGGTCCTGGTATTGAGGCCCCCAACGGCCCGGTGGAGGACCGAGGACCATGGAAGCCATACTTACATGGGGCTCCCAGAGACTCCAAAACCCTTTAATCAAGGAACATACCTTCGTTCTTATTAGGGTACCTTCATTCTTATTAGAGTTCCTATGATACTTCATTCTTATTAGAGTTCCTATGATCATTCAAGGCATGTGTTCCTTAACTAGGGGTTGTGGAGTCTTTGTGCTTGGTTGTCTCCGCACTTGCTGGGCCTGCCTGTTCCCTGGCCATGGCAGTTGAGCCCTAAACCCTCAAAAATCTCAAAACCCTAAACCCCAAACCCTAAACCCTAAACGGAAAACCCTAAACCCCAAACCCTAAACCCTAAACCCTAAACGGAAAACCCTAAACCCTAAACCCTGAGAGACCCTGGACCCGAAGACACGACTTGCACCCGGAACTGGAAAGTTTAGAGGTTTAGGGCTCCAGGGCGTTGGTTTAGGGTTTAGGGTTCAGGGTTTAGGGTTTAGGGTTTAGGGTTTAGGGTTTAGGGTTTAGGGTTTAGGGGTTTAGGGGTTTAGGGTTTAGGGCTTAGGGCTTAGGTTCTGGGATCTCGCTTTCAAGACTTCAAGTCCCGTGAGATCGTGGCGCTGAGCACCTGGAGCCCAAATCCCAGCATCGGCTTCAACCCTGCCCTAAAACACCCACACTCTATGAGGAGTTCTCTAAACTAGGCCCCCTGTCGTGTCAGGGTCCTTCCTAATAAGGGTGCCGTCGCGTTTTGGGGACCCAGAAAGGGGCCCTACTTTAGAGAACCACCCATGACCCTAAACCCTAAACCCTAAATCTCGGATCCTGAACCCTAAATCCTGAACCCTAAACCCTAAACCCTAAAACCCTAAACCCTAAAACCCTAAACCCTAAATCCTGAACCTTAAATCCTGAACCCTAAATCCTGAACACCCCAAAGCTTGAGCTCTGAACCTGCAACCCAGGACCCTGGAGAGCCCTGGACGTTACTACTCGCGAAGTCCTGATCGCTAGCCGGCTCCCTAGTACCCAAGGACTAGGTTAAAGGAACTCCTTCCTCCTAAAGTTTAGGGTTTGGGGTTTTGAGTTTAGGGTTTTGGGTTTTGGGTTGAGGGTCTAGGGTTGAGGGCTGAACCCTACACCCTCAACCCTGAGCCCAAAAGGCATGCCAGGTCAGCAGACTCCCTTCGGAGGATGTGCCATGGCCCTTGCTGGTCCTGTCTCAGGGTTTAGGGTTGGCGGCAAGGGGGTGTTGCTTTTGGGAAGGAATTTTCGATACGGTGCAGGGCTCACGGTGCTACACTAGGTTCATGGCCTAGGGGGTTCAGGGTTAAAGCTTTAGAAACCGTAGTTAGGGCTTGCGAGAAGGGTTAATGTCTCACCTCTTGGCCCGGGACGGGGCCAGGTTGTCGAAAAGGGTCCGGTGTTTCTGGCTTCTGGCTCGCGTGTCGGGGGTACCTCAGAAAGGGGCCTTTGATTATAGCCTGGGGAACCCTAAACCCTAAACTGCGTTAGTTTCCGAAAGTGCGGAAGAGTCTCAGACCATCTGAACTAAAGATCCCTTCCAGTCGTCTCCACTGTGATCGCCGCAAGCTTGCCACATCACCCCAGATGCACAGAAGCCCCGTAAACTTTAAACAAAACCCACACAACTGAAAATCAGACCGAAAAGCCCATACCAAGCCCCGCCACACAGCCGAACCCTCAAATCCCACAGCCCAAAGCTCGAACTTCCGGCCCTCTCCCCTGGAGCATAATATGGGTGGGGGGGGTGGATAAGTAGAATGGGGTTTTGCTTTGGGCTCCTTTGATGGTATACTTAGTATACTTATCCTATGTGCCCCTAGGGGAAAAGATTGGTATGTATTTAGGCCCCCTAGCAGCGCTCCTTATCCCAAACGACGAAAGGCTCTGACCCTGCAAGAGATAGGGGGACCTTTTGGGCATATAGACCCTCTCAATAAGTTCCCTTTTAAGAGAGCCATAAGTAGGGTTAAGAAAGGTCCTCTTTAAGGGGTCTCGCTAGTACGACCTAGGCGGAGCAGAGCACTGAAGCCAGGACCCTAACCGCTCAAACTCCAGCCCTGCAACCCCTAAGCCCCCAAGGCGCGACCCCAAACCCTAAACTAGGGACATTCGCAACTAGAGCCGTGTTTTGGGGTACAGTGTGGCAATAGATCGCAGATACACAAATCAGCCCTCCGGAATAGCATTGGCAATGCTTTAGGCCTCAAAATTCAACCCTAAACCCTAAACCCTAAACCCTAAAACCCTAAAACCCAAAACCCTAAACCCACGTGCCTCCTCTTGGATCTCTTGAGATCAGAGACCATAGACTCGAGTTCTAAACAACGCTGCTGGAGAGCCTCCGCAAGGCCCATGGGGCCAAGAATTCTGGGCTTTGAAGTGTCTGTGATAAGGGGTTTGGGGTTTCGGGTTTGGGGTATAAGTTTTAGGGTTTGGGGTTTAGGGTTTAGGGGTTAAAGCTTGGGGGTTTAGGGGTTTGGGGTTTAGGGTTCGGGGTATCTCGAGGTTCATTGTTTGGGGTTGTAGGGCTCAGGGCTGACAGCCGGTCTCTGCGATGGGTTCAGTGTTGGCTGAAGATAGGAACCAAGCCCTCTTCTGTTTGGCCCTTCCCGGCGTGTCACGGGAGCTCTGACAACGAAGGCCCTACATCCTAGTTCGAAGTTCTAAACCCTCTAAACCTACGGTTGATGATATAAACCCTGCATTACCCATGATAAAGAGTATACCATAATTCCCATAGTTTAGGGTCCTTAAGGTAATGCAGGATTTCTATCATTAAGTACCCTTTGAAGGAACCCTAGTAGTACTCTTTAAAGGAACCCTTGTAGTAGCCTTTAAAGCCCTATGCCCTACACCCCAACTTTCAGTCGCAGTGCTCAACCCTCGGACCAGCCAGGCTCCGTCAGACACCGACCTTTTCAGACCTTCAGAAGGTTCAGGGTTTAGGGTTTGGAGTTTAGGGGTTTAGGGTTTAGGGTTTAGGGGTTTAGGGGTTTAGGGGTTTCGGGTTTAGGGGTTTAGGGTTTAGGGTGTTCAGATCCGGCCAGTCCTCTAAGAGGCTCCAGAGGGACATCCCAAGGCGCGCGTGTGCTACGAGGGTTCATCAGGGTAACATTGGGGTACTACAAGGGTACTCTACTGGTACTACAAGGATACTCCTCGGGTCTCAGAAGGACACGACAGGGGTACTGGGTTTTAGGGCTTCGGGTTTCGTGTTTTCCGCAATGTACTATAGGGGCTTGAATGAACTCTCGGCAAGATCCTTGCAAGCCAAGTCAGGAAACTCGTGGTGAGCAGTGGCTTCTTGTGCGGTCTCTGGTGTGAAGTGGGATAAGTCATCATAAAAGTATACAGCTGCCGGGACCTTTACTCACTTGTTGGGTTGATTGGAACCACAAGCCTACGCGTTCTTATAACTTATAACCAACTACAAGATCTTGCGCTTCTCTCGATCTCGGACAGGGCACGCCATAAACTGACACATCCCACCCTCCACCGCTGGCGCATCCAGTTTTCACAGTGATGCATGAGATGCATAAGCAAGAGAATCAAAGTTCCTGCGATCTGCGGGCTGGTGAGTTGACCAGCCGAGTCGTCAAAAAGCATGATGTAGTTTAGGGTTTGGGTTTAGGGTTTAGGGTATCTGTGGCTGTCTCTGTCTGTCCCATGCGACCTGCAGCGTCTGCGCTGCTTCGGGGAGATGTCGTAAACATGAAAGCCAAGGGTGGTGCCTTGATGAATCCGAGGTTCAGTTTGGTGGGATATATTAGATTAGGGTTTAGGGTTTAGGGTTTAGGGTTTAGGGTTTAGGGTTTAGGGTGTATAGTTTCAAAAAGGGGGGCAATGAGGGATAGTAGAACTAATTAGCCAGTCAAGCCTCTATAACAATATTGCATGCAAGCTAGACCTTCAACCACCGAGCAGCATGCTAAGTCGCAACCAATAGATCCCGCCGAAGTCTACTTTCCAGCCTATACCGGAATCCGGCCCTATTGCAATGATACGTTTGTAAAGCCATACAACACCCCTACTGGCAAGCCCAAACCCCAACCCCTAAACCCTGAACCTCAAACCCTAAGCCCCAAA
>CAJNJA010002360.1:0-18256 GCA_905231915.1 Symbiodinium necroappetens | reverse complement strand
AATCATTCTGGCCAAATGGACTTGGCCCGCCCGAACCCATTAACACAATCATTTTGACCAGGTGGACTTGGGATACAGCCCACTCCCGACGCATAACCCATTGACCCGTTAACTCATTGACCTGATGGTTTGCCCAAGTGGGAATGGAACCTACTCCCGAGTGCATTTGGCCAGAATGACAGGGTTAATGGGTTAACGGAGTGGGGCTACCGAGGTGTTTCGAAACAGACCAGGACGCGCGCAACGCAGGACGCCCTGCGTACAACGCAAGAAACACACGACCTTCTGCAGGGTTGGAAAACTACTTACCTATATATACAGAGAGAGAGAGAGAGCTATATATATATATGTAAATGTGTGTATTATATATATATATAGATAGATATATGAGCGCACAGTCCGCTAGGGCAGGCACATAAACAGACAGGCAGAAGTATTGGTTCCTATTCCTCTGTCTATCCGATTCCTAGTCTTTGTCACTCAGTCCGCTGTCGAGGCTGCCAGCGGCTTTTGTCTACAGCAGGCATATAGGGTGGTACGCCCAAAACCATCGATCACGGCTTCGCTGAGCAGCACGCCAGAAAAGGCTAAAATGCAAGCCGCAGACTCAAGCCAAAAAGTGCCTAATCCCCAAGAAGTCGCAGCCCTAATGGAGCAGAAGGGCGATGTGAAGGAGCGAGCTGCCACAGGAGGCCGCCCAAAACCTCGGCCTCGAGCGGCGGTGGGGTTGCCCCCCACGTGCCCTAAATCGCTGGTGTCGTGTCTATCACTCCGAATCAGCACACATTTAACAGTCGCAGGAAAAATGGCAAGAGCACCGATGACAGTGAAAAGTCACTATGTACCAGACATCAAGCATCGAGCATGACGGCGTGTTAACAAGCGTACGAACAACAAACGCAGAAAGGGCATGAAGAAAAGCTGGTCACTGGTACAGTATACTACAGCAACAGTTACTAGCTGCAGTACATCTTGGCTGTCACAGGAGGGCACTGACCAACAAAAACCATGTGCAGCAGTCAGTCCTACAGATTTGGGCAGAGGCATCACGAGCAAAACATATCTGTGGACACTTAATTCGGTTTCGGCTTGCTTTCTAGGTGCATACGCATGTGATGTAAACGTGGTCTCTTCCTGGCCGCTTGTCACTTGTCCGGTTTGGCGTGACACCCTCGCCCGACTGTGCAGAAACGTCGCCTTCTGGAGCTCACTGTACTTCGACCACAGTTGCGGCCACCACTGGTCTGGACCTGAGGAGGGGGGGAACGAGAGACGTGTACCTTGCGACCTCGCACACTGCACACCAGTGCTTAAGCCCTTCGCTGCGAAGGCGATTTTCGTGTGTGGCGAGGCCCGACACCTTCGGAAGACCACTTGAGCTGTCAACAGGCCGAATGTCCAGGTAGGCAGCTTTGACTAATTAGCGTAACCCTGAAGGATCTATTTGTCAATGGAAGGCATCAGCTGCAATCAGCCGTCTCTAATTGCACGATGCCGGTCCATCTGCCGGTCTCGTCCAAAGTACAGAATGCAAGCGTATACACTGCCCTGACTGGTTACTTATTGTGTGTGTGTTGGTGCGCATCGCCTAGGCCTGGCAGATTCCATTATTCTGAGTAATTCCGACGTCCCGATTGCACGCGCACGGGCTTTTCGCCGATAACATCTGCGCACGGCAAGCTGCGCAAGCTCACGCAAACGCAGGGCAATGAAGGAGCAGCGCCAGCAACAAACATCAAGGCCGTGGAGACGTCTGGAATGGTTAGCTGTTGCTTTATAGTCAGGCTTACTACTCTAATATATAGCACAAACACGTGGCTGGCGCTGCGCACCATTGCAAGGACTGGGCTCTGGCTCTCTTTGAGAGTGTCAGATTGAAACCCCCGCTCGGGTACGCTCACCGTTTGGGCTGCAGCTATTAGTCACTCAATGTCAGTCACAAACCCATTAACTCTGGCCAAAGCTTTCTCAAGCTTCTTGTGGTGGAGTATCGACCGGAGGCATGTCTGTTGTGAATTACGGCACGAAACCAGCTTTCCGTTAGAACCACTTTGCAAATACCTGCCTGCCTCTGCCACCCCACTTCAGCACATGCAAGAGGATCCTGTGACTCAACGTGAAGTCGGCATCATCACCCCCAAGCAACATCAGATCTCAGATCTAGCCGTCTGGCATCGTCTGGCTTTCATGGGCCTTGTCAGTCACCTGGCTGTGAGGTAGGCACCTTGCAGCGACTGCACGACTTTAAAGTTCAGCACCTTGGAAACAGTTCAGCTTGGGCGATGCAAGCAGACTTACAGGCTAGCCGCAGGGAGGAGAAACCAGACCGCTGTCTCTCTGCCTGTTCTCTTTCTCGCGGCATGAAGGGTTACTTTGCTCAGGCTTTCAATGTGGCCCGCGCATTGCATTGCCCCATCCAGCTTTTTCTGTCGAATGGGCTTGGCTGTACGGATCGGTGGACCAGGGAAAAGATCGGGTGCTCGTCTTCAAACACCAGATCACTGCTGAACACACTGGATCGGGGGGCATGATTCCGGTTCGCTAGCTGCAGTCTATAGCCGATACAAAGCATCGCTGAGCAGCCAACATCATGCCCTTGCTCCTTGCCTTTCGCCTGTCTCCAACAGAATTGCCTCTCCGCATTCCTCTGTTGAACCGAAAATCACCCATCACAGCCCATTTGCCTCCGTCAGCAATGCCGGTTGCACCTTGGAGGAGCCGCCATTGCCAGGTAGTGCCACGATGTTCGTGGAGTTCTGCTGGGCCACCTCGGACAGGTATGAGTCTTGCGGATAGCTGCTGGCTAGCTGGCTAGCTATATAGGTCATTAGATAGGCAGATACATAATAGACAGATAGACTTAGATAGATAGATAGATAGATAGATAAGTTTTCTACAAAGCTGCTCAAGGTGCTACAAGTAGCAAAGACTAGGACCAGGACGGTTGAAGCAGTGCAGTCTGTGCAAGAATCAACTTCTGCGTTCTGCGGGTTGCGGTCACCAGGCCTGATGTGTGGCTGATGTGTGGGAGCTGAATAGGTCATTGATTAACACTGCCATGTGCTTCTGTGCAATGTCGCACGCCTGCAAGCTCCAAGGTCTGAAGAGGCCCCTGGATGGAAATTTATTTAGGCCTCACGCCTCGCATTTTCTGCGGCCTAGGAGCACGATCTGCCAAAGACGAGAGTTTCCGCAACTGTCCTTGGATCGGGATGAGCCCTAGTCGAAGACACTCTTAATCCAAGCCGAGCAGGGAGGACGTGACCCGCGAGCATGTGCAAGCTTTGGAATGACCCTCGAGACCTGAGTCGGGAAGATGCACTAAGGATCAATGCCAAGGCACGCCCGGCCTTTGACACATTGGGCACGGAGGAGCTCCGAGGCTGAATCTCGGAAGAAGGATCTCTTCGTCAAGTCTCGTTTGCATGGAACGACGCAGAACCAATATGCAATATTTGCAGGGACAGACGTTGAGTTCTTCCCAACATCCGAACAACATCGTGTCTGATTCGATTCTAGTCTCTTGGTTACGAACCAAAGTTGGTGATGGTGTAGCGGTAACGACACTAAAATGCGAAGGGACGGGACTCGTGAGGCCTCGTCTGATCTGAAAGGGCACGTCATCTAGATGATCATAATCGCTCGCCATCTCCCGGGGCCTCTAGGCTCATCCGACAATCAAGTCACAAGCCCCAAAATCAAACCCCGTCATCTTTCTCACACCCTGAGCCATCGATACCGTGGCGTGTCATTCTTGCACAGGGGCCATGCACTCTGCACATCCCACGGCTCACCTGCACTCCTCCTCGTCAAATCTTCGCTCGACGAGGATTGGGCGTCCCTAAGGGTGTGCCCACTTTAGCAAAAGCATGCATCCATCCAAAGCCGGACTATTCCTTAGACCAAGGACGGCAATTATGGCTCGACACGCACAGAACCCATTTCCAGGACCAGTGCTTTGAGCTCACACAACATTAAGCTTCTCTCTTGAGCTTTCCAGCTTGTTCTTCGACAACGTTTTTGTCAAACCGTCAGCCGGAATCAACTCTCCACACATATGCAGCATCGGAATTTGGTCATTTCGAAGATGATCTCTAAGGTACGAGCAGCGCATGCCAAAATGGCGCGTGCGGGTGGGCTGCACGTATTCGGATCCCTTAGTCAAGTTGCTAACGCAGGCAGAGTTGTCCCCGAAGAGCTCCGTCTCCACGCCCTTTTGCAGAAACTTGTCCAAGAAAGTCTTCACCTGCGTTCCGAGCTGATACGCTGTAGCTGCTGCTTCTACCTCGGCCTCGAAAGCAGAGAATGCAGTCAAAGATTGGCGCTGAGTGCGATAAGCGAGGACATGACCGCCGAACTTCACGACCACACCCGTCCGTGACCTCGATGCCCCTGGTGCCAGTGAGGCATCACCGAACACCGAAAGCTTTGCTTCCTGAAGATCCCCACCGGCCTTAAAGAAGAGCACCTTGTCCCTAGTGCCCGCCAAGTATCGCCATACTTGGGTTGCCAGCTTATACGTCTTCCTCGGATCCACTGTGCTCATACACGACAATGCCCCCACTGTTGCCAGCAGGTCTGGTCTTGTTCGCAGCCCCACCCAAAACAAAGACCCAACCTCAGACTGCGCGCGATGCAAATCCGCAGCGTAAGCATCATCGCGAGGTGCCGGTTCCGTTTGTCCTTCTACCACCTCTGGAAGATTGGCAGCTCCCCTGACCATTGTCCAGCCGCGTCGTTCCAACTCCGTTTCGATCCAGGGATGCTGATGCAGCGCCACACCTTCTTCAGTTCGCTTTATCACCATTCCCAGAAACTGCAACTCTTGCCGAACCGGAACCTTTTTGTCTCCCACTTGGACCGTTGTTCCAACCTTCAACTCCTCGCTCGGCAGGAACCCTTGGATCTTCATTTGCCAAATCTTCAGCAGCACTTCTGCCAAAGCCTGGCATAGCATGACAGGCCCCACAAGCAGGCCGTCATCGACGTACATGTCGAAAGTCCCGTGGAATGATTCAGGCTCTCCTTGCTTTCTGATGGCCCACACTCCAGACGACACTGGATCAAGGTAAAACATCACGCCCTCAGCACCCTCAAAGGTCTTGCCATCCAGCTCTTCGTTCCGACAAACCTCCCATAACTTAGGCCCTTTGCGCAATCCATACAGCAATCTGCGAAGCCTCCAAACCCTAGAAGGTCTTATTAGCCCTTCCCGGGATAGCACCTTTGGAGGCCTGACAAATGTTGTATCGTTGTCCATCTTGGCGTTGAGAAAGGCCGCCGTGATGTCAAGAACCAGCCCTGTCCAGCCCGGGTTGCTGGCAAGGCAAGCCGCGCTCCATCTGATGTGCTCGATGGCAGGGTTAGCGCTAGCATTGTCAGGATCGTGCCCAACCGTATTCTGCTCATAGTTCCCACACACCACGATCCTCGCCTTTGCCCTCCAGGCACTCAAAGGATCTGCTGGGTCCACTTCTGCATCATCCTGAAGAGGCTTTTTTGTCAAAACAACCTTCGCCGGCAACACCTTCGCTCCTGGAGGAAGGTCAGCTTCATCCCACTCATCATAGATCTCTTTAGCCTGAAGCGTCTCCAGCTCAGGCCTCAATCCCTCATTCACCCACTTCCACTTCTCGTCTGCAGGTGTTTTCGGGTCAGACAAAACCCTCGCATCGATCGTATCCGTAACAAGTTGGGCCACCTTGACTTCCGCTCGGTTCATCTCTTGCTCAACTTCATACGGCAGGATTTTGTAGCGATCAAGTTTGTCATCAGGCTTCGGTGTGGTCTTACGCTGAGCCTTGGGTGCCACATTCTGTGGCTCCTCCTCAAAGGCGGTCTGTATCTCCTCCTCAAGGGCCGTGGCGCGTGCCACAAACGGCAACCCTTGCTCCACATGATGTCCTTGCTCACGTTCTTCCACCGTCAGCATTCCCAGATCTACTCCAGGATCCCGGACCATCTCTCCATCCCGAATCTCCCCTGAAGAACTAACCCAGACCAAATCACCCAAAGGAGTAACATGTGTCTTCCATTGTTCAGGCTTCTTATCAATCACTGCCGGCAAACGCGTTATGATCAACTGCTCCTGGCCTGCCCTCGTAACCAACACCAACGCGCCCTGCACTGCCACATCCGACTGAGCAATGAAACGACCTTGTTCAACCCTGGGATCAAAAGGTCCTGCATCCTGAACAGTCACAGCAACACAGTCCCCTGGCTCGGGCAACTTCCCTTGGTGTGGACGGTGCAATGCTCCGTCTCTCTGTCGCCTTGCAGCTTCAGCCATCATCAGGGGCCAAAACTTCTTGTGCACATTTCCCCGAATGAGGAATCCCCGCGCACGCTCCTTCAACAAACCAACTGTTCTCTCTGCAAGCCCATTCGCCTGTGGATCGTAGCCCGTAGTCGTTGTCTTAAACACCCCCAAAGCATTAATTCCCTCAATCACCCGTTGTGCCAGGAACTCGCGCGCCTTATCCGAATGGATTCTTACTACTTGGGGCCGCTCACCACAAATCGCCGACACCTGTGCCAGGATACTCTGAAGAGCTGAAAACAACTCAGACCACAATCTTCGCTTCATCGGTCTCATGAAGTGCAGCTGCAGGTTGTCATCAATTCGAAACACAGCCACTAACGCGTACTTGGTTCCATCGTAGGCTGCAGCATACGGCCCTGCAATGTCTATTGACAGCACCCCTTTCGAAACCTGGTCAGCAGACACTCTCCTATGAGGACGGCGCAGCCCACGGACTTCAAAATCCTTCAAGGTATGTCCAGGCCGCTCGGGTGGGATCGTAAGATCTATCACCTCCTCGGCGATAGCTTCGAAAGCCATGGCCCTTCCTACAAGCAGACCCTCATCACCACCGGGGCATTGCACGCTACTCGTACCTAGACCCTGAACTCCAACATCCCAAAAGTCCTGAAAATTCTGCACCTCAGTCTTCATACCCTGAACATCACCACCTTCCGAAAGACCCTGGTTCAGCTCGGTTCGTGGGATCTCAAGAGTACTGTCTTCACTCTCTGCTTCTAGCCTGCTGCTGCCGTGGTGATCTGTTCCTGCTTCTAGCCTGCTGCTGCCGTGGTGCTCTGTTCCTGCTTCTGGCCTGCTGCTGCCGTGGTGCTCTGTTCCTGCTTCTAGCCTGCTGCTGCCGCGGTGATTTGTGTAGCTTGCTGTGCTGAGGCTGCTGCTTCCTGGGCTTGCACGCATCCGCTCATCTACGAATCCAAAACTGCGAAGTTCTCGTAGCAGATCATCCGATACATTCAAGTGTCCCCTTGGAGTGTAGCCCACGGCCACACCTCGAACACCCTGAAACGGTTCGGTGCCATGCATGCGAACCGCAGCATTGAATCGCACAGACTTGTGCGATAACTCATGCAGCTTGCCAGCCTTTATCTCGCCCTCATTGTTGACACACCGCAGCACGTTGTTTCCGTTCTCACCAGGAACCCCTTCAACCCAAAGTTGACCCCCTTGAAACCTAGTCAAGCCTAGAACCACTGACTCTCGCTCCAAGGAATTGCGATCACGATGAGGTCGAAACACCAAGTTGACTGCTATGCTGACAGACAAGAATTCCAGATCCGGGTGATGTTGACGAACTACCTTGCACAGGAGTCTCGTGAGCCAAGGGTGACGACGGGTTTCCGTGGTCAACCCTAGCACTCCCCCGTGGACAAACAATCCGAACGTCCATAACTGCAAAGTCTGATCCTCGCCAGCAACCTGCTTTGAACGGTCGGAGCGCCGTTCCACCAGACTCGCAAGCTGAACAGCACTCCACACTTCGTCGAAAGTAACTCTAGACTTCGAGCACAGCTCCTCTGCTCTGCTCTCACCAGGATCTGCAAGCAACTCCGCAGGAGCTGCCGCACTCTCCTCCTGAGCCTTTGCACTCTCGACAGCTTCAAGAGTCGGCATGTAATCAAGAATCCTAAGAGCTCGGTCTTCTATCTTCATTACCTGGGCATTCCCTTTGCTCTTCCAATCTCGAGCCAGCATCACCCGAATCGGTTTGAAATCTTCCCAAGAGATGTAAGGGAGGCCATTCTGTTCAAAGCAATGCACAGTCACAGTCGTGTCACCAGCAAAGTACAGCACCCTAGGCCCCAGCTCATCCCACAGAAATGCCCCTCTAATCCCACGTAATCTCCGAACACTCAAGATCCAGTCTGCATTCTGATCCAACTCTTCATCCCCAATCATAAGCTCACCGTCGCGAGTTCTCCATGCATCCACCGTGTCCCCAGACGCAAGCGCAACCTGGGTTCGCCTGCACCTATGGACGGCAAACCCTTCCGGTCGAGGCCTGATCACCTCGTTTGCGCCTGAATCCACTAAGACCCTTGGACCAAAACCCACCTTCGCAGCTACCGGACTCGACCCGTTTTGACTCTCTGCGGCACTTGCCCTACTGCCTGATCCCTGGGAGACAAATGCAGACGCCTTCCCTGAAGGGGACTTCGAGACTGGACTAGCCGCTTTCATTACGGGACCCTTCGGAACTGAGCTCGACGCTTTAGCCTTGGGAACTTCCGAAACTGAACTCGATGCCTTAGCCTTGGGAACTTCCGAAGCTGAACTCGATGCCTTAGCCTTGGGAACTTCCGAAGCTGAACTCGATGCCTTAGCCTTCGGGACTTCCGAAGCTGAACTCGATGCCTTAGCCTTGGGAACTTCCGAAGCTGAACTCGATGCCTTAGCCTTCGGGACTTCCGAAGCTGAACTCGGATACCCAGGAGGTGGTGGAACGCCTGGAGCCTTTGCAAACGGGGCCCCCTTCGCTCTTGCTCGCTGCTCCCTCTGATTCATGACTTCAGCTCCTGAAAACGGTAGTATCCGAGGTAACCCTTCCCGGGCCTCATCTAAGGTCCAGGTCTGCGTGCGAGGCTGAATGTCACACTCAGTAAGTGCTAGCATCTGTTCTCTCCCACTCTCAACATCAATTAAATGCAC
Source organism: Symbiodinium necroappetens (assembly GCA_905231915.1). NCBI lineage: Eukaryota > Dinophyceae > Suessiales > Symbiodiniaceae > Symbiodinium > Symbiodinium necroappetens. Next base: position 9,288 of record CAJNJA010002360.1, on the reverse strand, counting down.
CAAAACCACCGGTCTAATGATCCCATCCTGATAGATGCACCAGGTCTGACGCGCTTCAATGATGTACTGATCTTGTCCAATCCTGATATCCTCCAGCGGCAGCTGAAAATCAAGCTCCTCAAGAATCCCCCAAACTCCATTTGCAATCAGGTTGGGACCGTTGACTTGTTCAAATGAAGCAATGGAATGGGTCATCAACTGAGTGGTGCTCTCCCTCCAGACAGCATACTCAACCGGATGCAACACCAAGTACCAAAGCGGGGGCCTGTTCTCGGACTGGTCACTCTCCTCAAGGTCTGTTGTTCCCGTAGAATGAACCGACCCAGCGCTCGAGAGGCTGGACTGCTCCGGATCACTTTCATCCCTATGCCTTTCATGGTTCGAGCTTACCTCCCGTGCAGCCATTGCAATCGCTCTGACCGTTGAAGCCCTGGGGCCCATGTCAACACCCAACAATCCCGCCGCTGCAGCCTTCGCTTCAGCCTTTGGTTTCGGCTTGGGTTTCGCTTCTGGTTTCGGCTTGGGTTTCGCTTCCGGCTTAGGCTTGGGTTTCGCTTCTGGTTTCGGGTTATGCTCAGGCTTCGCACCATCGGCAAACTTTCCGCTACCTTTTGAAGATCCCTTGTCTTTGCCTTTTCCCTTTCCCTTGCCTTTGCCCCCCTTCGGGGCATCATTATGCACAAAAGGGCAACTCGCACCCCTCCAACAGCCTCCTGGCTTTAAGTGGAAATAGCACTGACGCTCGTGACCCTTACTCTTTTCAGCCGCCTCTGCAGCCACAACGACCTCACTACTCTGGACAGCACGAGCATCCCTGATCTCCTGATCCGCCGCCAATCGCCGACACTCGACTTCAAGCAATGACACATACCGATCAAGACCTGTGCTCGTGGGAATCACCACATCAGGTTGCATCCGCAAGATGTTGATCCGCATGCCTAGCTGCTGATGCTTCTTCTCCAATGACCTCATCAGTCCATCCAGCGCCGCGATACCCTCGTTCGGGGCTTGCTCCGGGAGTCCCAGGCTCTGTGCTCTTTGCTTCGCAAGCTTCCACCTACGAAGAGTCATCATCGCCCCTTTGAAGTCTTGAGCGGCAGGGAGCTGCCGCATATACCTCTGAATGGACTCCAGCTCCTCTCGCCCCCCAGGCGCATACCTTTCATGCAAGCTTTCAAGCATCAAGATGCATCGAACGTTCTTCGACATTGACCCCTCAACCACCGGCTGGCGGACCGCCAACGGAAGATTTTTCAAGAGGGCCAGCGACAATCGAGTTTCCATCTCGGCCTCTGATACCAGAACTTCGGGTACTTGCTCCTCCAATCCGGTCAGCCGCTTTGCCTCATATCGCTGCCGCCCCTGATCATAGATCTTGTCGAAGTACTCCGCAAAGCTTGGATGAATTGCAGTCAAGACAGTCCTAGTTTCGACTCGCCACTGATGCACTGTCATTCCAACCTCCCATGGCTCTCCCCCCGCAGACAAGTCCAACTTAGGAGCATCCTTCAGTAACTTGAACGAAGGCTGAGGTATCTTCACTTCACCTCCCGGGCTAGCCTTCTTCATGCTCTCGGGTAATGGTGGTGGCCGAGCGCAGGGCCCTAGCCCAGGAGGAGCTCCATTTCCCAATGCATCCCACTGGAAGTATCCCCTCTCAACGCCATCTAGCCCCGTGTACTCCTTGGCACGATGCTCGCCCCACCACTCATCTTCATATCCTTCATCGTGGTATCCTGGGTTCTCAGGAGAAAGAACATGGCGCTCCACAGGAGGTACAACGCTGTCCGCATCATTACCTTCCGCAGCCCGCCGAATGCCTTGCTCCGGATCTATCTCCAACTCTTTCTGGATCGCCGCGTCTTTACTCCGCAGCTGGTCCACCAGCACCTCCAACCTGGTGACCCGGTCGACCACCCATCGAGTGGTCCTTAAGTCATCCTCGTACTTGGCCCTGACTCTAGCGGCTTCAGCGTTAGCCACATCCAGACTCTGCTTCAGCTGCTCAATCCTTTCTTCACTGCTCAACTGCTTAGCTGCTGTTTGCTCCAATGTTGTTGCTTGCTTCTCTAGCATGCTAACAAGGAGTTGTCTTTGCTCTCCAGCCGATTCACCCACCAGACCCTCGAGGTCACCGCGCAACCCAGCCTGTGCCGCCAGAAAGCTCTCAAGTCTCTCCTCTAAGGATATCGTCTTCTGCCAGGTCTCGGCCCGCTTACCTTTCATGCCTACTTCGAACTCTGCAAGGAGGGTCATCGTCCGCTCATGCTCCGAGGACAAAGAGGCAAGCCTACTTTGATTATGCGCATTGTCCTGTTGAAGAGCCTGCAACGCTTGATGCAGACTCTGAATATTTTCTCGGTCCTCTAATGTGCCACTCGCGGCTCTTTGGACACATTGTCCAAGCAGCTCGGAACGCCTCACCAGCTCATCGGCTAATGACTGCATACCCTGACGGATGTGATCAAGATCCGCCAGCTGGCCTAACTCCAGACTACGCAATGCTTGCAGTCGCGACACCATATCTGCAGGAAGTACCACTTGGGACAAACTCCTGAAGACAACCGATCCGTCCGCTGCAATGCCTGCTGTAGCTGCTGAAGCTGCCGCATGCTGTTCGTGCTGCATGTTTGCGGAGGTTTGCCCAAGGGGAGCCCTTGGGCTCATAACCTCTTGGTTACGAACCAAAGTTGGTGATGGTGTAGCGGTAACGACACTAAAATGCGAAGGGACGGGACTCGTGAGGCCTCGTCTGATCTGAAAGGGCACGTCATCTAGATGATCATAATCGCTCGCCATCTCCCGGGGCCTCTAGGCTCATCCGACAATCAAGTCACAAGCCCCAAAATCAAACCCCGTCATCTTTCTCACACCTTGAGCCATCGATACCGTGGCGTGTCATTCTTGCACAGGGGCCATGCACTCTGCACATCCCACGGCTCACCTGCATAGTCTAATCACTCCAACGACTGCACTGACTCGTGGCCATAGTACGTGTGGGTGCAGAGTGCTCTGTCGTGAAATCGATGGGAACTCCAGGGATTGACAATATGGGCGCATTTCATCATTCTGGGTGCGATTCTTCCGATGGGCATGGCAATCTTCCGTACATACCATACCACATTGCAGGTCATCAGCAGGCGAGGGCAGATCAAGAGAGTGGATTCAACCCATTGACTAATGCTTGCGCCTCAAACCCCGGATCACCAAAACGGGTGAACTGCAACTCACTAACATGAGGCCTTGTCTTTGCCAGTGGCTGTGTTCTGTTCCCCTGGCTCGTGCCCACCGGCTGCCTCAGCGCGTTCCAGGCAGGTCTCGACAACTGATATTGCGGGTCAGATGACTATTGATGATGTGAGGAATGTCGTGATCCCATCACACTCTGACGGCTGGAAATTCCTTGCTGTTGTTAAGTGGAGGCTGCGGGATATTGCAGAAGTAATTTCTCCGCTATATGATTATTGTTGTTTCGATGACAACCGTTGCCACGATTCCTTCCTAGCATGGATCACGGCATCCGGTGGTGTCTGACAAAACCGGTACAGTAATCTGGGGAAAGCGTCTTGCAGCTCCAGCGCAGCACAAGTAGAAGGCTCCCAAGCCCTTTCTTGAACCCTTAGCTCTGTCCGACCGGGAGCCTCATGTCGTGACCCCTATTCCCCTAACCTTAAACCGCAAATCTTCCGCTCTTAGCCCGAAGTGATTCCGCCATGCCACGTAAGCCTTCAGGAACCGGCGAGGCTGGGCAAGAATCTCCTGACGGATTATAAGGGCTACGCTTAGAGTTACTATGAATGAGTATCAGACTCACTATATTGAGCTCTGGTTTTTATTCCTGTTTGTGTGGAGAGAACCAAAAACACCCTTCCGCAGGACCCTTCCGCTTGCTTCCGTGCGCGAGGGTTTAGCTTCCGCGCGCCCCAACTTTCGTACAGCTTCCGCGGCTCCCTTCCGCAACGGTTGTTTCGCTGAGTTTGCGGGGTTTGCTTCCGCGAGTGCAGGCTTAAGTCTTGAGGAGGCTTGTTTGCTGGGGCAAACCACTCGTATAGCTTCAAACTCTAACAAAGGAGACACGCTTGAAATGTTGATGCACACTTGCATAAAGCGTGCGAAGACACAAGCAAGCACATCTGAAGTGTCTTATAGGTTACCGTGGGCTTCGGTTTCCAACTTCCAAGTCCGATAGCAAGCCGGGACTTCAGAAGAAGGAGCATAGGGCCGGCCTTTTTCCACGAAGCCTACAAAAATCTCGTTTTTTCCGACCCGTTGAAAGCTTTGACCAAGGCTTCTGTTCACCTTCCGCGGAGCTTCCGCGCACGTCCGCTATCATCCTGTAGATTTTAGAGCCGGTGATCACCATCAAGATCATGATAATGCTGAAGTGCTATTCCTTTTCGGCACATGACTTTACTCGTGAACATGTAAATGGAAATGGCAAGAACCTGATAACAAAAAGCCTGGTGGATCCTGGTGGTGATGTTGATAAGGAACATGCTTCTGGCAAGGATGGGTGGCTCTGAATCTTTCGGCTGAAAGGATTCAGATCTCCAGACCTACTCATACTCAAAGAAGCGTGAAAAAAACCACGGCTCATATGGGGTTACTGTCAGGCACGCGCAAAGAAGGCTTACTTTACGGATGATTAGGAGGATCAGCGTCGGCAGGGACCTCAATTTTCATCAAGTCCCCCGAAATGCTCGGACTGCTCTGCGAGCAAAGTCTGTCGGTCCCAGGTTCTGATCTGAGCCTTAACCTGGCCTTAACCCTCAGCCGCTGCCAGCCTACCATGTCGCTCGGAGGTGCGCTGGTAACCAGAAAACCAGCATGTAAGGTCTTTGTCTGCTGCCCTAGTAGCGGTGCATAGACACGCAAGCCCAGCAACACATGAATACAAAAGCACCGACAACTGTTATGAATCCAATTTACGACTCCCTGCAACCGAATTCAGCTCAAGGAGCCGAAGACGCAGTGGCCACATCCTTCTGAAATGCGTGCAGGGTCTGAAACAGCTGCCTTGGCCCACAGGTATCATCGTGACATTCCGACATCCCTGGCTTGGTTTTCCGCCCGCTTTCAGAAGACGAAGCCGGCCAATGTGTGCGCTGCATGCTGAGGGGCCTTTCTCTCGGACTCGAGCCCGGTTCTAGCGCCTTTGCCCTGGACTCTACGATGTGTTGGCGCATCAGCCGAAGCTTCTGAAACAAGCCGAACCACTCTGCGGCTGCTTCGAAGGTTGGCGCCTCAGCCTGCATAGATTGGCAACACAACGCATTCTGCACCCCATGAAACGGTAACAGCGCGCCCCCCTTAAATTGACAACGCTGCATGGCAAAGTAGCACTGAACATATCTGAACATGATAAGCAGTGTCCAGGGTCGAACAGCACCATGCCCACCTCAGCAAAGTAGCGAAGCGTGACGCCGAGGTCGATTCGGAGGGCGGCCCAGGCCTGGATGCAGAGCAGATTTACATGTGGGTGGCTTCCTACTGCCTGCATCAAGGTCCCCAGAATGAAAAGTGCCGCAACAATGCTCTGCCAAACCCCAGCTGAGCAATTTGATGGCTCCTGCTCATGGGATATTGGCATATGGGGACATGGTAAGCTGCACTCAAGCAACCTTCAGAAGCACCGAACCGCTGGACCAGCGGTTTAAACACAATCGAAGTGCAGCATCTAGCCTTGCATGTGGAGATTTCGAATCAATTCCAACATGTCGAGAGGTGCTTCATGTGTTCACTCTCCAAACGTCGAGACAAGATGGCATCCTCGAAATCTGGGGCAGGCGCGCTTTGAAGCTGTTGGCGGGCAGGAAGCACGACTTCCTGCATCAGCACAAGAATCAAGTTCGGTTCTCTCTGTGGCCTTCATTTCCTGCAAACAGCTTAACTTACGCTCGCACAAATCGAGACAATTTAAATTGGTGCTGCGACATCTGACTATGCTCATGCAGCTTACTTCAACAAATCAAAGCTGCCAGACAGCGGGAGTCAGAATCTGCTCTGACACTCGGCAAGAAGAGCAATTACCCGGATTTGCAGACTTGCAGTCCCTTCATCCTGGTGTATGGCCCGGAGCTTCGCGCGCACGGCTATGGAATTAGCCGAATCGTCTGCTTCTGCCAGGAGCCATGCCTGATTCGACTGCAAGACTGCAACTTGTAGACTCGATATAGCTCCATAGGTAGCCAGCCTCCTCTGCCGCGAACTGCTGAATGGCCTTCGAAACGTCAAGTGTGTAGTGAGCTATGCCAGCAAAACCACTTCAAAGAACTTGCGCAGCAGAAGACGAAACCCCCACTGGTGTGTCCCGACATGGCCCCATGCCGATGTGCATCGCCGCTGCATGTCACTCGATCCCCGAAGCCAAGCCTTGTCAAGGTCTGCCAGGTCCTCGCGAGCAGCAGGTTCCAAGGCCTCCAACTCCAAGGCGAAGCTGGAGCAGAGGCCCTGGAGCACGGCGACCTGCAGCCGCATTCGGTCCGACCCGGTCAAGCAAAGCAATCTGAGACCTTATACTCGCGGCACAGTATGTTGGAGATGCGTCAGAGTCAGAGGTTCGCTGAGTAAAACGAAATAATACGTAGTTACTTGAGGCTGATTGACATGCTCTGACATGAAGAACGACCAGCCTTTTCTGCATGTATTTCTTTCTTGAGTGCCATGGTCTCCCAGTCTCCAACCCGGACCTCACCGCCAGCCGCAGCCAGGAGGGCCATGTGCAACAGGGACACCGCCTGCAGAGAGATGTTTGAAATGATGGAAGCACTCCTCCTATGCACCATCCGGAGACCACCTTGTCCTTCCGCAGAGCCCGAAAAAGCCGCAGCTTTCCCAAAGCCGAAGACACAGCGAAGCCTTTCCTTGCTCGGCTATGACTCAAGAAGATCCAAGCACGGACATTCAACTCTTTCGTAGATGCCTATGCTAGCATGATGTAGCGAAAATAATCGTAAATTTGCGGTGGCCAGCTATCATTGTCTGTATTTTTGTACGGGCGTCGCTTCGGTTCAGGCATGCCCAGGAACAGTGCCAGCTGCTATCAAGGGTCTCCATCTCGGGATCGGAGGAGTTGATCCAACTTCCAAGCTTCGCCACCTCAGAAGAAGCAAGCGGGAAAATGTAAGTCGCCTCGCGTGTCTTCGCAAATGGAGCGTTTGAGGGCCGCCCCAGAAGAGAAGGCGCGAACCAAATGAATGCCTAAACCGCGCCAAGCCTCCTACATCAAAGCGCGGAGATGCCAGTCACATCCAGTCACCCTCTGCTTGAAGGCATCGCGTGGAAATAACGAAGAACCCTCCGACATGAAACCAAGAGCTACCCAGTGGCTATAGCACATGTGCCCACCAAGCAAAGCCCCAAACCTTCACATCAAACGCATAAAACATGTCTCTTCTTTCCCAACTCCGAATCCCAGGCACCGTGCGCAAGAAGCGCCTCAGAGCCAGAGATCCGCGGAGAGCATGACAGGCGGCACCCAGGGCGTCCAACCGCCCCTGAAAGGTGCGTGTATCGAGCGAAACGACTCGGGTTTAGGGTAGCACCGTGTTTTGGCTTCGGCACCACGTGGCGCATGACACTCCCAGGCTCCCGGGCCTGTAGCATCGCAGCATCACGCTCCGCATTTGCAGACAAGTGCAACGCCCGCACCCGCTGTCTGGCGCGGGGCAAGCGTGCCAGCGGCAAGACCAGCCTTGCGGGGGGCACATACAGTAATTATTGCGCCCCATGCCCATGGTCCACCAGCATGGAACTTGCCTACAATGGCAATCTTTCATAACCAGCGCTGGCAACGTTACAGTAGTACCAATCGGTGTATCCTCTGTCGGCAAGAGCAGGAAAGAGCAAAGCTCGAGGCCCTCAGGATAAAAGCAAAACCCCGTCAGGCAGACACACGCAGCTACGAGTATCCGAACGACCTTTAACGACGAAGCACAGTGGAGACCGACATGCAGCATGATGTAGACTTGATCCTAGAACTGCAGAGCAACTTGAAACTGGCCGCCTCTCGATGTTACGAAGGCGCTCCACAGGGTGTGAAAGCAGCTGGGCAGCCTGCAGTCACAGCCGGCGGAGGCTGTATTCACGACCCAGAAAGCAAAATCGCAGCTCATCTTCCCAACACGACCTCCACCGTGATCGCTCAACACTTACTGCTAGGGCCCTGAGCTGAGTGCTTTCTCGCATGTCAGCATTCGCGAACACTCGGCGCAAACATAGGTTTTTGCCCCTTTTGAGGTTGCCGTTTGTTCTGATTTTGCGTGCAACAGTTCGACAACGCTACAGGCTGATGCGAGCATTGACCAACGTCCAGGCGAGAAGCGGTCCTCGAGCTCAGAAAAACATCAAATATGAGTAGGATATCGTGCAGCAGGGCATCCCTGATTAATCCTCAGCCCGTATGAGCCCGTCAGGTCTAGTAGCGACGTAGTTCCAAAGTGGGACCGAGACTGGTGCACATGTCTTGGCCTCCTCCGCAGTTGGCATCGCCTTTGGCAGGGTTCCATGAATTCTAGGACGACATTACACCCACACCGCCTCTCGCAGAATGTGTAGATGTGTTTGAAGAGCTTGCGGCTGTCAGGCTGGCCAGTCGAAGAATACTACTGATGTCATCGACACCTCAAAGGTAGGCCTGGTTTTCATCTAGAATCTGGCCATGTGGCGGTTGGAAGCAATGATGTGCGCTCCGCGTCCAGGCAGTGTGCAACCTCTCACGCAGCCAGCTAACGGAAGTGACCCCTTCGGTTCACTCCGGGCGACGCACTGGGCGGGCGAAAAGGCGGCAGGTAGAATGGTATGCAGAGCTGAATGCGGTTTACGAGCTCCAGACTTGGGGACTCCGCGCAGCTTACCGCCAAAGATGAACAGAACCCTTCCCACCCATGAGAGGCCGGAGAACAGGTCCGGCCCTTGCGGCGTCTACAGCCTCGAGGCCCAGGGCCAGCGCCTCGGTCTCCTGACAACACATCCGGTCCGAGGCTCTGCCCGTGCTTGGGAGGGGGAATTCTTGAGATGGAAGCTCAAGGCGTTCAGCCGTTTCCATGGTCTGTTCCAAGGGCCTTGTGGAAAAGGAGAAACAACTGGAAGCAACACAAATTCCCAAGGCTGCCTGCGTGGTGGGCATCTGGCCAAAAATGCCGCGAAGCACGATGGCAATGTTCTGCGTGCGTGATGTCTCGAAGATGGTGATCGGTCCGTCGTCCTGCTCGCAAGAGCAGGCGTCTAGAGGCACTGCTCAAGACTTGACCGCCAAACAGCCACCCCCACCCCCACACCCACCCCCAC
>CAJNJA010002349.1:5633-18256 GCA_905231915.1 Symbiodinium necroappetens | reverse complement strand
AACCCTATACCCCTAAACCCCTCAACCCCTCAACCTTGAACTAAGCTTGGGGTTCCCGGGCATCGGCTTTCACAGCTTCGTGGTTCGTGGGTGCACGCCATACATTAAAACTAGCGGGCTCTATTTTGGGGGTTCCTTATATTGTTCTAGTAGAACATACTCCAAAACCCTCGTCTAATTATCAGGGCCCCTACATTAGAATCTTCGTGTTGAGGTTCGCCATCTGGGTTTCGCGTGTCGTCTTTCTGCTTTTCGCACTCGCCTCGGCCGTGCTGCTTGTGTTCTGGGCGCGGCACATCAACGAAGAAGCATATGCCGCTCGACCTGAGTTCAGATCGCCACCGCGGGTAGCAACAGAGAAGCGATAGTCACAGCTGTGCATGATCTTCGCTCACTGTGCTGCATCTGCTTCAGCTTAACAATCATGGTGTGGAGTCCGTTGCATTTTCTACCTGTGCTGGTATATGATAGTACTAGATCGATCGGGGCACGCTACACCCTAAACCTAGCATCTGCGGTGTTTCGTTTGGGTCCGAGGGCGGAGGCTTAGCGCTTCTGTTGAGAAGCCCCCAAAAGCTCTGAACCCTGAAGCCTCAAGCTACTCCAAAAAAGTCGAAACGGTCAGAAACCCCAAACCCGAAACCCTAAGCCCGAATGGTGCATTTCAACCTTAAAACCATTTGAGCGGTTCAGAGACCCAGTTATTTTGTCGCGTGTTTGGCGATAGCAACTCCTCAGCAGAAGTATTGGGCCGCGTCGCAGCCCGAAAGAGCTGCGGCGCGATCAAGAGCACCTGGACACACACACACACAGACACACACACACACATATATATATATATACACACACATACATACATACATACATACATACATACACACATGCATACAGTAGAAGCCAAAAAGTTGGAGCATCATCATCCTCAGTCCTAAAAGAGAAGTAGAGGGAATCCCCGCAATAATCATCCTGAAACCCTGTTTCAACTTTCTGCGGCTCACTGTATCTATATACACGTACATACATACATACATCGGTAGTTCACTAAATCAGGATCCGTTTTTGGGTCCCCAATACGGTTCGGCACCCTTCATCAAACCTAAGAGGGACCCAAATTTAGAGAACGACCCATATACAGATTCGGGTTTAGGATAGGGCCTCAGGAAGGGATTCGACCCAGAAGGTTGCTGCGGCTATTTTCAACTTTGCTGGCGACCAATGACCCCGAAACTCTACCGTCGAAGTACAAACTGCTAAAGTCCAAGAAATTGCTTCGGGGTTTAGGGTTTTTATGGGCTTACGGTCTAGGGAGAGTCCAAAAAGTTGCCCGCGATGGTGGTGTTGCATCAGGTCGTCACCTTTTTCGTAATGGCCATTGCTGCTCTGGCATACCTTGCGAAGATCTCAGGCACCTGCGCCGAAAGGTTACCCCATGATAAAGTTTTTTGTCGGCTAAGTTTCTGTAAGGGTTGCTTGAAGGGTATAGTGTAGTATACGGTATACCACATCCACCTCCACAGGGTGAGCTCAAATACTTAAGGTCCATATATTGCACCTTTGGTGTTAATCGGTCACGCACAGTCTGTAGCGACAACATGTCTGGCTCTCTTGCAAAGCGCACAGATCCCTCAGTAGTAGAGAGGTAGTGTAGTTGGAACATCACCTTATTCCGGTCCCAAAGACCTAAAGATAAACCCTCAACCCTAAAAACCCATCCCCGAACCTCGAAGAGATAGTGCTCAAGCATGCATCATTCCTTTTCATCGAATTTCCATGCTCCAAACCTCGGGTCTCCACTTTCTCAACTCAACAGGTGCAAAAAGGGACTTAGTCAGTGTTTTTTTAACATAGCCTTAAGGAATAATGCCGGGACTTGTCCAGGCCCTAGAGCCCCGAGGACTTTAACTCCTAAGACTTTCACTGCGAGCTTCCCGGCGCGTCTTCGCAGCCACTAACCCCTAAACACGAAACCTTCGAACCTGAAAATTACATAAACGCTAAAACCCTAAACCCAAAAATTACGTAAAACCCTAACCCGAACCCCTAAACCCCTAGAGCGAATGACGGTTGAGGCATGGGGGAGATCAAGCTCGGTGGCAGGAAGCTACCCATCATCCGGTGCGCCTCAGATGGGTAGAGGGGCAGGAGTAGTTTAATGAACTTTTAATTTGTATCATGCAGCTGTATATATCTGTATGTTATCTATATGTAAAAAAATTTTTTATATATATAATAGATATGATATATACACGGTATGTAAAGGTTTGCCTGAGTCTTAGAGTGCAAAGGGCTTAGGGCCTGGAGTTTTGGGCCTCAAACGTGGGATCCAGGTTTGGGCTTAGACCCTTCGAGGATCCCGGGACCTTGCGGCATGCATCGTTTTCCCCCATACTATGGGGGGGGGGGGGTCGGAATCACTACCCACCGCAATAATCTTCCCGATGTTTCCTTACACGATCATGCCCCTAAAACCCTATTCTGACTCTGAAGGCCCCTATGTGACATCTCCGGTGCTCTGCGATTGCGGTTGCAGCGGGTAGGCCTCTACTAGAAGTACCAGCGCTAGTCCTTAGAATTTCGTTCTACTTGTGTCATATGTCTAGTAGAATATACCCCTAACACCCATGTAGCAGCCGGAAAGTCCATGAAACAGGAAGCTTGCGACCTTGAAATCTGAAGTCAACGCCGTGCGCATGCGTGCAATAAAGGGGGCCTAAAATTACCAATGCTTTCTTCATTGAGGGTTCATACTAGAGCATGCCCCCAAAATCTTGTCCAAGTTCTTAATAGCTCCTGTACTCCCTGGCTTCGAAACCCAATCTTAGTAGCTGAGTAGGTAACCTNNTTTTTGGGCTTATATAATCCTACCATGATTGAAAGGTTAACTTGTTTTGGGCTAGGGTACTCAGCCCGTAAGCAATAGCAGCGCCAGGTACATCGACTAACCTTTAACCCTAAACCCTAAATCCAAAACCCTAAACCCTAAACAGGTACATCGACTGGATTACTACAACGCCCCTGATGCTGTTCGAGCTCTGTGTGGTCGGAGGGGCCGCTCCCTTGCTGCATAGAAGGCTTGTAGGGTTTTGGGGCCCCTAAACCCTGAAACCCCTATACCCTAAACCCTTAAACCCTAAAGGGTTTAGGGTTTATAGGGTTTAAGTGTAGCCCGGAAGTGTTTTCCAAGAGCCTTTGAGTGCGAAGCCTTACAGTGAAAGGAGCCCTTGCAGAGCCACTGTAGAGTAGAAGCCTGAGAGGAGCAGTATAGTACGCCTAAAGAGCCTTCCCGAAAGGAAGGCTAAAAAGAAGCTTCAATCAAGAGGACTCCTTACAGGAACCTTTTAAAGAATCTTGCACTAACCCTCACGAAAAAACCTCGTCGGGACACCCGGAAAGCCGTAAATAAAGCTTAGAGGAGCCTTCAGAAGAGATTCGGCTTTAGGGTTGAGGGGTTTTGCTTCGGCTCAGGAGAAGCACACGGCCATTCTTGTCATCGGTTGCGATCTGCTGATGCTCACAGGCTGCGGGAGCAAAGGAGTAAGGATTTGTTGCTTGTGTTTTTTTGCTGTCAAGGGTTGAAGGCTTTAGGGCTTGTCCTTGGAAGGATTTGGCACATTTTGGGTCCCTGGGGTTTAGGGTTTGATGTCGTAGTTTTGGGTTTTCAGTTGAGGGGCCTTAGGCTTGGGCCGTCTCCCTCTTGCACAGGTGGCATCGTCAGCGCCATGATTGTGCCAAAGGAGCTGGGGTTTCTTGCGATCCCACGTAATTAAAACGGTTGTTCATGGGCTTACGATGCTTACGGTCCAGCACGGAGGTTTTAAGTTTGAAGCGGTTTTAACCCGTGGTTGTGAGCTCACGGATGTCTGCAGGTATCATGATAGGCAAACGAATGCTGCTGCAAGCCATTCCATTCAGTCTGAATTGTACCTCGGTGAGCGCGAACGATGTCACATGTTACCGCAATTAGGCTTGTATTGCACCCTATTTTTGCTATACACATGATATGAAACAGTATGCAGTGCATTATCATTTGTACCGGAAGCTCCACCGTGTTGTTGATTAATGATGAGTGCAAGAATACTCCAATGAGATGAGCAGTCAAGCTCAAGAGGTCACTGCAGTCATATTTTCTCAGGCAGCGCTGATGTACCGGTTTCGTCAACGAGCTACCTGAGGCTTAAGCTGCAGCACAAACCAGGACAAGTTCCTTGTGGAAGCTCGAGTTTTTTCTTCACACAGTGGCCCACCCTCCCACCCAGCGCCAGTGATGAACCGATCAAAGCTACTGTAGATGGCATTCAATGCTAATCATTGTCACGAAAACGCGTTCGAAACTTGTTTGGTTGAATCTTGAGAACAATACCAGCTGGCATGTCGTACTTGAACACGTGCTTGAGAATGGGTGCATGCTTGCACAAACATCGTTGAACAGAGCGGATGTGAACTGAACGACTGTATCGCAACAAAGCAAGGACAGTCTTTTTGGGATTTTGTGTGAATCAAACTCAAGGTTTCACGACGAGGATGACCGAGCCATACTGTCAACGAAGAGTGGTGATGCAAGCCACGTGTATGCTTGTTGGTTCTCCAAAGCCGTACTGTTTCGGTACGGCCACGTAAAATATGCATGGGATGACAACTGTCGCGGTGTATGTACAGATGTGTGTTCAAGGGTTTCCTGAAAGTTTGCCAAGTCAGACTACCAGCATCATGAGACAAGACGAGATCAAGGAACGCCTCAGGATGCTTATAGAAAGATGCACGGCCATCGTGTGCCGCAATTTCGCAAATATTTTCGGGTCTCCACGAGTTTTGGGTACTTCTGACGGCATCGATGTCCACAAACAACGGAGTCATCCACAAGCCTGGCGTAGAACGCAACACTGTCTGCATGAGTTTGCATGACCAGCCTACTCATTTCGTTGGGGTAGATGTTGACTAAGTCTGGGGTTATCCAGTGGTTTTTACCGAAAGTTTGAAAGAGATCACCTCGATGTATCAATTTTTGTTCGAAGGGTTACGTTCAGCAACTGCGCAACGAAATCATCAATACCAGGATAACTGTGCTGCCGATAAACTGGGCTGATCAGTTCCTCAGTCAGGTGCTGTTGTGCATGCTTGGGTAGAGGTTCTTCACATCAACTGTGGCAAAATTGTAATTTGGTGGCACAGACTTGGGAGTGTGGTTAGATAGGAAATCTGCACTGTTGGTAACCGTGTGCTTCAGCTCATCTTGAATAGGCCGTAACATGCTGCAAAGAAACAAGCAAACCGGAGTCACCCAACTGCATGACATGTTGGCGATGGGGCGTCCGACGATCGGACTCTTGTGGAGTCTGAGCCTGAGCCTGAAACTTCTTTCCTTGCGCTTGAAAATATTTTGTCTGAGGAATGAAGCTTCGCGTGGTTTGATGATGCGGATGTCTTGTGCATGTTGTACAACGCTGTCCAAGGCACAAAGTGCAAGGAAGGATCGACATCGGTATTCTCTTGCTTCGATCTTCTGGTAACCCTTATCCAAAAGACGTTTGAGCTCGGAAGAAACCCAGCTTTTGGGCATCAGAACATCACCCAAACTTTATCCGTGTCAATATAACCACAGCTTGGTTCTTGTGTTTCTTCAGCACAAGCTAACACGTTTGCAGCTACGTGCTACTTGCTGGGTGTAGTTTCGGTTGCTGTGGTGCAATGTGACGCGCCTAACTCTAAAGATGCTGGTGCATCTATTCTGTTGCACTGATGCTTAACCCACGTCATGTACTTCACTGCTGACAGAGATGACTCGCTTCATGCGTGACGCTACACACGCCCGCAGCATACGGCGTTGTGCCTAACTGGCGGCATGGAGTCATGTTGTCACACACTTGTGTATGCACTACCACCGCTTCTCGGAGGCATGAAGATGAACATGTAGACATCTAAAGTGCCGACTTATGTGTACATGTGGGAGAATTCGCAGGGTTTATGTACACATAAACAAACCTGTACACACACACAGCTGCCTGCATACTATGCAGAGACAGTGCCAGCAGATGCGAACGTGTAGACATACCAGCACCCCCAAAGCCTTTTGTCTCGTGATTTGGCCCTGGTATGCGCACTCTGTTGAGAGGAGAAGTCGCTTCAGCGCAATCTTTGGTTCGGCATCTCAGTGTTCTTCTTCGTTATCATGGTGACGGCGCTACAGGTGTGGACGGTCGTGTTCGCTATGGCACGAGGGGTGCATAACATGGCGCTACAAGAAGTTTTGGACAAGTTTTGTGAGACTTGGTATCGAGTTATGTAGCGAGTCAGCAGGAACAATACACGGCAGTAGGGTTAGTAGTCGCTGCAATAACTCCAGCACAGATGGACCCCTCTGTACTCTTTTTTTCAAGCCTGGGATTCCTGCCCATTTCCTACTTGCGTGAAGACTCGCTTTGGAACCTTGAAACTTGCAATATCACCCACATACGTACGACTGCTGAATGTCATGTAGATGGTCTATGCGATCATTTGCGATAATGACTCTGAGCCAATCTTGCAACTGGCCATGGAAACCATCCCTTGAGGTGGATGTGGCTAATGGCACCGTGCTCGAGCGTCCCCCAGACGTGCAGCAGCTCCGTCTAAAGTTTGGCGACATTTTTTCAACCCCACACAATATCTCTAGACATATGCACATATACACAATACATATGTATATATATATATACACATATGTATATATATATGTAGTACTATATGTATATATATACATACATACATATGTACACGTATAAGTTTATGCAGGTAAAGATACACACATATATATATATACATACACATCTACACACATACATATATATATATGTATATATATACATAGTATTTTTTGCATGGACAGTTGTATTTTTTGCCGACGCATACACATATGTATGCAGACACGCATGTGAAAGTAGGTTTGGGTGTTATTGTTTATGCTCAGGTGGGTAGACAAGACAAACCGCTATCATGATACAACTAGCTCTACATCCTGTCTCATTATAGACTTTTATATCAGTGCATACATAGATACACAGATATACACACAACTGTACCTTCATCTTTATAATAACTTACCCTTTATCTATATCTTTGTGTGTATTCCTGCCTCTATCACTGTATCTTTCTGTCTGTATGTATCTACATAGTTACATATATATGCTCGTCTCCACATAGCTATAATCCTACATACTTTTGGATATACATATATATATATGCATACATATATCCATACATAATATTTCCCTAGTGTATGTATCTATACATGTATATATATATGTGTGTGTATGTGTATGTGTATGTGTATGTGTATGTGTATGTGTATGTGTATGTGTATGTGTATGTGTATGTGTATGTGTATGTGTATGTGTATGAATGAGACTATGAGTATGAATACGACTATGAATATGCTTTGGTAGATAACCTAAGGAAGGCTTGTCCGAATCTGTGCCAGCACGTGAGCCCAAGCCACTTAGGTCTGTCTTAACTTGGGCTTCAGTTGCTCATTCTGGTCCGTTTTTTCGTGTGCTGCAGTTGCCTGATTGCTACGTCCTGATCCATGTTCCTGTCTACGCAGCCCAGGAACTCTATCTTGTGAAGTCTAGGATGTGAGATGAAAGAACCGCCGCTCAACCCAAAACCTGAAAGCCCGAAACCCCTACCGAACTTAAACAGCTTGAAGCACTGAAACTTCTCAACAAGAGACATCCCAAAACATCAAGACCCCACAAAGCCCACAGAGAACCCCCTCAAGACCCAGAAAGCCTAGACCCTAAACCCGACACCGGTGGAGGCCGTAGTCTTTCCATGTCTGCGAACCACACCAGGCAGCTATTCTCGTACCTCAAGTGGCTTACGATCATCTCATGGTCTGGCAGCTGAGCTCTCTTTTTTGGGGGTTTTAGGATTCGGGGTATAGGGCTTGGGGTTTAGGGTTGAGGGAGTTAAAGTCCTAAGCCCAAGCTAGGGATGCGGGTTTAAGGAGATTAGGGGTGTTTAAGTTACACTCAGGGTTGACGGTTAGGGCGGCTCAGGGTTCTACTAGTAGGAGACATCTGTGTGCATACGTTTTGTTAGGGGTTTTACAGGGTTTAGGGTCTACAGGGTTTAGGGTTTATTCATGTCGACTCACATTCTACATGCGACGTGGTTGAATCTTCTACAGCATCCGCAAGACGACTGCTAGGCAAGTCGGCATCTAGTTAGTCAAGGCGTACATACAAGCATGGACCTGGATGATTCCTCTGTGTTTATCTTCACCATCTGTGTGCGACTACCGTCGCATGAACTTTCAAGCCCACAAGCCACAAACTCATTGGCCATTTTGGGCAGAACCCCAAAGCCCTAAACCCTAAAAAGAACCTCAGGCTATCCTGTGGTCGTTTTGCTCGGGCGAGCGCATTTCGGCTTGATCTCGAAGGGCATGGAAGATGCCTTGCTGTGCATTTTGGATTGCATCTCCAAGATTGGCATGGAGTTCTTCGTGGTCATCAGCTGCTCAGGAGAAGGCGCCCAATGCCATGCCAAAGATGGCAAGTAACATAAAGGCCCGAATAACTGGGCCTTTATACTTATGTTTTGCGACGGGTTCTGGTCGACAGATCCATGCCGACCAACAATTTTAAGATTTTCTCAAACGATGGTCTTTCTGTCATCGTCCGCCCAGCCACGTCTGGGATGGGCCGGTCGCTTCGGCTACGACTTGGCCCCATGGCACTGGTAGGACAGCTCTGTTGCACTGGGAGTGCTAAACGAAAGCAGTGGGGGGTTGAACTTGGATCAGCTTCGTTTTACCTCACATACCGTCACATACCTTAAACTTTAGTCCGGGTCCATACCTGTCGTACCGGTGCCATCATTAACAGATGCACTGCATCTTCTTGACCTTCGAGCTCGAGGGCTTTGCTCCAAAGGAGATCCCTTGTCTCAGCTCCCGGATCGAAGCAAGGCAGAGCTTGCGCAGATCCTTGCGCCGATCCAGCGTCGACCATGTCGGCTGGGCAAATGCGCACAGGAGAAAAACTGAGCAACGACTGCATCGTCCCGGGGATATATATATATACACAAGCATAGATAGATAGATAGATAGATAGATAGATAGATATAGATGTATATACGTGTGTATATATCTATAATCATATGTATATATATATATATGTATGTATCTGTATCTATATCTATATCCATATCTATATCTATACACATAAACATGTACATACACATACGTATGCATGTCATACATAATATGCATGAATGTTTGTTCGCACATGAAGCCGACCGGAATGTTCAGAACGGCAGCCGGCCTCCAATACAGTCAACAAGACTGGGTCGTGCATAATCTTCGCCTACATAATTACCAGTACTATTTTGGGGATCCCTACTTCAATTAAAGTATCATGGGCCCCAAAACCCTATTCCAAGTGTTAAGGTCCCTATAATATGGCCTCAAACCCTGATCTTGCAACCTCGCAGGCAGCTCCCAAGGAGTGCATGGCTGAGTCGGAAGCTGGCATGTCCATCACTTCAAATGTCGTCCTGAACCGTTGCTTCTCTGGCATCGACGATCCGACATTGTTATTTCAGGGGCCCTATTAGTTAGAATAGGGCTTGAGGGTATATTGTACTATATAATTAGGATGAAGGAGCCCCCAAAATAGTATTGGTAGTTATTTAGGTCCTTGCATTAGCAACAGGGTTGGCTGGAGCAGTCTGGAGGGACAAAGGCTGGTTCCTAGATCTGTTTCTACATCCGCGTTCAAAACTCCTTCACGATGTCCAAGGTGTGCTGCAAGACCCAGGCAGTCACGCAGATCGGTTTGCCGTGATTTCACTAACATGCGTCCTAAAGTGGGGCCGGTGCTAGAGCTGGTGATGAAACCGGTCGCTTTGCCCTGAGGCCGGCACAGAAGCCGCCTTCGCCCGTGTACTCCTCAGAGAGTTTTCGGTGGCTGGGTCTAGGGACTTCAGGATCTTTGTTTCCCTGCCGGTGGGCTCAAGGCTACAAAGCCCGATTCCCAACGGCGGCCCCAAAATTGCCACCCCCTAAAACCCCACAGAGCCCCTTACCCCTACGAGTCCCTGTTCTAATGGTTCTAAAGATTAAGACCCACCCCTGAACCTTAGACCCCTAAACCCTAAACCTTGAACCCTGAACCCCAAACCCTAAACCCCAAACCCCCCCTTCACATTGTGGTGAGTGGTGATCTTCAAATTACACCTCGACACTCCCGAAACCTGGCTTATTCCTTGTCATATCGTACTAGGTGTATACCACATTATGCTAAATTGTGGTACTATACTTCGTCCTATCCTATGATGTTTGCTTGTGCTCGGGATCGAGGATCGGATTCCGTCGGCGTAGCTGTTATCTACATAAAGAGACGCGAGCATCCCAACCTCTGCCCGACAAAGCAAGGGCAAAACGGAGCTCACGCACACGCAGAAGAGCATTGCGAGCATGGAGGGACATCCAAAATCTCTTTCACATGAACCCATCCCTTCCTTCCAATGTCCTTGACAATCACGGTTTGGGTCAACCTTGTAATCCTTAACCCCTCAACCCTAAACCCCTAAACTCTTCTCACTGTCGGCTAAGGCCGCAGCAGAAAAGACATGCCAAGAATGAGACCCTAAAGCCCTTCGCCCCTTCAAGCCACAAACAACCCTACAAACCCTAAGCGATAAGCTGACTAAGCCCCAAAAATCCTACGGCTTAAACCCCTCGCGCAGAGGCCGGTGCAGCGTCCCGCGCTCCCGCCCCCGCGGCCTCGGCGTCCCTTCCCTCCGTGAGCCCCAAGAGCTCCATGGAGATGCCCGGGCCTCAAACGCGTGAATATAAATGTATATTTGTAGCATGTATAAATATATAATTATATAATTAGATATATATATATATTTATATTTATATTTATATGGATATGTATATATATATATATGGATTATGTACCCCCCCCTCGCTGGGACCAACCTCGACCATGTGATTGCTCATGTGTGTCTGTGTGTCGGTACAGATGGAAGCCAAAACCCTTGAACAAATCGCTAGATTTCGTGTTCACGGCCGCGATCTGCACTCTCGACGCGTCTAGTCGGAGTGGTAACAAGCAGGGTCCTTTTTTTTACCATCTTTACTTGTTGTGATAATATGCTATGTGCGATGACATATCTCTGCTATCATTTTGCGGGTTATTCGCAGAGCCCATACTGCGGAATGTCAGAATCTGCTTGTGTAGGCGCGCACAGAGCATGCATGCAAGTTTGCACTTACTGTTCGCACTAGTGTTAGTATTCGTGCTAGTTTTGTGTTAGTATTAGTATTACTATTAGTAAGATTAATATTACTGTGCGTGTTGATTAGTGTTACTGTTAATGTTAGTGTTGGTGCCAGGGTCAATGTCAATGTCAGCGTTAGCATTGGTAAGTATTAGTCTCAATATAAGTCTATATAACATGTGTATGAATAGTAGTGTTAGTGTTAGTGGTAGTATTCGTATCAGTACTGGTCTTGGTCTTAGCCTTATTCTTAGTCCTAGTCTTAGTCGTAGTAGTAATCTTTTTATACTTGTATATTAGTATATTCGAATATTATTAGTATATTCGTATGTCATGATGTTCGTATATTGGAATATTCGTATATTAGTATATTGGTATATCGGTATATTGGTGTTGGTACATTGGCATATAAAAATACAAATTAATAGATTGATGTAAGTATTGAGAATAGTAATAAGAGCATGAGCATTAGTACCTGTAGGAATATTAATACTTATATTAACATTAGTAGTAGTAGGTGTAGTAGTAGTACTCACTCCCACGCGGACTCAAAGTGCTCGAGTGCAGCGAAGCCACTCATGCACACGTGTGCACGCCCACTCTGTGGCGGGGAAGGCTCTGGATCGGAATCCCATAAAGAGTCAAAGAAGCTATGCGGTGCCAAAAAGGCCTCAACTCAGGCTCGGGGCCATAGCCCTAGAAGGTCAAAAACCCGAGTAATGGAGGCAGAAACAGGGGGAACATACTTTGCACATCTGTACACTGCGGCCTCTCAGGAAGCATGAGTGTGAAAGGAAGGTGAAAACGAGCTACTGACCATGGCGAGGTCACCTCAATCCATGGTGCAACGATCTACGTCCGCTCAGTGTCACGGCGAGGTCACCTCATTCCATGACAGCAGGGCCGGAGCGCCACAGGCCTTCTCTGACCTTGGGCAGTGAGCAGGCTACGCGGCAGCTGCAACGGACCCATCTGAGCCAGCAGCAGAGGAGCGCTCTGAGTGCAGTCTGGCCTCGTCATTGCTGTGACCGTCCCGAGCAGGCACAACAAAAGCCAGGTAGGCATTGCATTCAGCGCAAGCGATGTCGTTTAGGGTCGCTCTGCGAGCCGGCTCGCGGTCCCCTTTCACGTACGTTACCCCGTCGTGAAAAAGCAAGGTAACATAATGACCGGAAGTGACAGTGCGACCAAGGTGGTATATGACTGACGTTAGTGCAAACGGTACCCATGTTACCTCGTCCCCGGTTTGGCACGGCAGTGTGAGACGCTGGTGTGAGCGCTCACGCAGGGCCAAGCGGAAGTGATGCTTGGTGACAGTGCCATCTGTTCGCACCTGAAAGCGCGGGAGCTGTAAA
>CAJNJA010002338.1:4198-18256 GCA_905231915.1 Symbiodinium necroappetens | reverse complement strand
TTTATGGGTTCACACAAAGGGACCCCTCAATGGTAACTTTGCGGGGTGGGGTCAGTGGGGAGGGGATTAAGAGGTGGGGAATAGAAGGAATCCGAATAGGAACCTCTGACCGCTTCGGCCGGGGCCGAGGCGAATTATCGCTCATGCTAACCCTAGCCCACTAAAAACTTACCTTGAGCTACCATAACCTGCTTTTCTGTAGGTCCTTATTGTAAACCCGAAAAGAATGTGTAGGGACCCTACAAAAAAAGTAGGTCTTGGTAGCTTGAGGTAAACCCCAAACCCCTAAACCCTAACCCTAAGGCTCAGAATAGCCCAAAAGCCTTATATAGTATGGTACCTGGGCCTAAAAACCTTAAACTACGGTTGATGATATAGTTGATGATATAAAATCCTGCATTACCCCTAATAAGGAACATACCATAATTCCCATAGTTTGGGGTCCTTAAGGTAATGCAGGATTTATATCATCAACAGTATGAGTCCTTAGGGCCCTAGGGTAAACCTCCACCTCACACTTACGGTGTTTGGCTCTGGCCGTGGGATGTGTGATTTTGAAATCTGCCGTCTCAGGCTTACGGGTTTAGGGTTTGGGGGTATAGGGTTCAGGGTTTACCCTTAGGGTTCATGTACAGAAGCAGGATATACGTTTGGCCATAAGGCCGTCCCCATGTTCCTATATAGGCACTTTGGTGCCAGAGTATGTATTTTTAGGACACAGGGACCCCAATTACCCTTATACCCTAAACCCTTATGGAACCCTTAAAGGAACCCTCTATACTCTCGGGCACATGGACCCTTAGGGTTAGGTTGTAGACGTCAGGTTTCTGGTTCTCGGGTTTCGAGTTCAGGGTCTACGGACGGGATAGTGAATCCTTTCAGGTCAACGTGGGTGCCGAGGTGATCGGGCGTCTGAATATTGCGCGGAAGTGCCCCCTGAGAGGTGATAGAGAAGACGACTTTGGCTGCACCATGTGAACCCTAAACCCTGAGCCCTAAACCCTCAACCCTGAACCCTAAACCCCGAAACCCGTAAACCCTGAACCCTAAACCCTAAACCCCGAAACTCGTAAACCCGTCAACTTTATGCCGGAAACCCGAGGCCCCTCGAAGCCCTGTCTGTCAGGCTTATAGGGGCCCCTCTGTTGCTCATAGTGACACCAGAAGTAATTGGGGTTTGGGGTTTGGGGGGTTTAGGGTTTGGGGTTTAGGGTTTAGGGGTTTGGGGTTTAGGGGTTTAGGGGTTTGAGGTTCAGGATAGCACTTTACCTATTCGGGACTACATGCGGGCTCCCTATTGCCCCCAAACTCTCGTTTAGGGTGGCAGGTAGTTGATTTCACAGCATCCTGCATGCTCAAAAACCTGAATCCCAGACTCTACTACCTGAACCCCAAACCCTAAACCCCAAACCCCGGACCCCAAGCAACCTTCATTGTGGGGGGCTCCTTGTTTTGGTTTTCATTTCACGTTTTCTATCGTTCAAAAGGGTAAGCTTTCTAAGTTTCTCAGGCTAGAGGTCAACCCAGAGCCTTGATAGTCCGACCCTAAACCCCCAAACCCCCCAAACCCTAAACCCTTAGCCCGTGGATAGCCCTCGTGCAGACGGAAAAGAGCACTCAAAAAAGAAAAAAACTAAACCCTACGCAGGTACACGGACCAGCTTTCGGCAGGACAGTATCTTCCAGACGTCGTTGTGGAACGTGCCCCCGGCATCGCTGTATACACCCGATAACGTTTGAGGCCCGCTTGGGTCTTCCCCCCCTGTGATGAACTCTGAAGAACCTTCCCTCTTGGGGTATGATTTCCTAGATATACGTCTTGAAAAAGGCAAGTTACTTAGGGTCCAGGTAGGGCTTAGTATGGTTTAGTGAGAATATTTGGTTCGGGCTTGCGGCGGTTGGCGTTTCAGCTTGTTTTTCTGCATCCTTGGTGGTTTCTCCAAGTGTAGTACCCCCGCTGAAGCGGATAGGCTTTCGAAAGTCAACCCAAACCCCTAAACCCCAAAACCCTAAGAAGCCCTAAACCCCAAACCCCAAACCCGAAAAACCTAAGCCTTAAGCCCTAAACTCCAAACCCCAGGCCCTGAACCCCAAAACCCCTAAAGCCCCAAAGCCCAAAAACCCCCTAAAGCCCAAAACCCTAGGCCCTGAACCCGAAAACCCCTAAAGCCTCAAAGCCCCAAAAACCCCTAAAGCCCTATAAAACCCCCAACTCTTCCCCTACAGCCTTAAAGCCCCAAAACACCCCAATGCCCTATAAAAACCCAAAACTTTCCAGGCATAGAACCCAACACCCCTTAACTAAGGAATATATGCCTTAAGTTATAGGGGCCTCTATCTAAGGTATATTCCTTAATTAAGGGGTATTGGGGTTTTTTTGTGGGTTTCCAGGTATAGACCTCCAGCGCAAGAAGCTGGGCCTGACTATGGCAGACCCTGAGGCACTTCCAGGTTGTCTTCTAGGTTACCGAGTAGTACCCTTTTGCACTTTTTCTATTTGGGTTCCCTTAACCCCTAAACCCTAAACCCTATAAACCCTAAACCCTAAACGTTGAACCCAAATGGTAGGAAAAAGGGTAGCCTTATTATTAAGGGGCTACTGAGGAACCTAGTCTTAGACTTTCGGGCCATCAGGGTTGAGTTTTTTTTTGTTTGGGGGGGTTTAGGGTTCAGGGTTTTGGGTTTAGGGTTTTGGGTTTTGGGGGGTTTGGTTGGTTTTATGGTTCAGGGTTTAGGGTTTTGGGTTTTGGGGGTTTGGGTCTAGGGTTTAGGTCTTCAGTCTCAGGCATTTCTATGTGCACTTGGCCCAGCATGGCTTACCCGGCCGGCTGTTTTTCAGACAGGGCCAGGAAGTTGGGGGGTTGGTTCGAAAGTCTGTCTTGCTTGGTACGGTCCGACCCTTGCAAGAAGTGGCGAGTGGTTATGCAGGCGTGTGGTACCATGGCGCTTGCAGCACGACTGGGAACTTCTTACGAGCGCCAATAGGGCTGCTCTGGCTTTGTCTCTACGGAAAACTCGATAGCTGAGACCTCGCTGTTCTTTGGCTAAGGAGGCATGACGTCGCTTCTGCTGGCTCATGACGGTTTATGGTTTACGGTTTAGGGGTTTAGGATAGGGTTTAGGCGTATTTTGTGTTTTTATGTTTACTTTGTCCTTGTTTCTTGGCTCCTATGTGTTTCGCTATATGACTATATATTATAGTGGGTTCTCGTCAGTTCTTGTTGAGCAAAATTCTTAAAATTACAATACTGCGCCATACTAGGACAGCGGTATACTGTGGTGGTCCTTTTCTTATTTTGGGTTCCTTTTCCACGTGCATAGCAGTGAGCAGCCTAACCCACTGGGTTCAACAGACCCAATAATTCGGTACTTGGGTTTCGGATAGCAGTTATATGGGTTACTATTGGGAAGAGTACATGATCACTAGGTACTTGGACCCTTCTTAGGGTAAGTAAGTCACCTGTAGTCTCTATTGTTTTCCATTGCTGGTCGGCAGCTCTTGTATCATGGTGTCCTAACCATCAAAACTGCTCAGCGACAACAAGCCCTAAACCCTAATCCCTAAATCATGGGGTCCTACGGCTGATGATCTAAATCCTGCCTTACCTTAAGGACCCTAAACCATGGGAATTATGGTATGTTCCTTATCAATGGGGTAATGCAGGATTTATATCAGCAACCGTAGGGCCTAAGGTTGGGAGCTCAGGGTTTGGGGGTCCCAAGAGGCCCCAAGCATTCGCGGAACTCCAACAAAGGTCTCTCAAGAGACAACCCCTAAATCCTAGGACCCTAACCCCTAAGCCCTAAGACCCTAAACCCTAAATCCTAAACCCTGAACCCTAAACCCTAAACCCTAAACCCTGAACCCTAAACCCTAAACCCTAGACTCTACATCCTAAACCCTAAATCTGAATCCTAAACCTCAAAATCCTAAAATCCTAGACCCAAAATCCTAGACCCTAAATCCTAAACCCTAAATCCTAAACCCCAAACCCTAAACCCTACACCCCAAACCCTGAACCATAGTGATTTCAGACCAGCCCCGGCCACGAAATCCCAACAAGAAAGCTCCCTGGCGTGACACACCCACACAAAACTTCAGCTGCTTTTGGGGGGCAACCCTTAACCCTGTATCCTAAACCCCAAGACCCTAAACCCTAAACCCCAAAACTCCAAACCCTAAACCTTAAGCCCCAAAACCCTAAACTCCCTAAACCCAAAACCCGCTTGGGGTGCGGGGCTAAGGCGTCGGGGGGCTTGGAACTCGGGGTTGCGGCATTCCGGTTGCGGGCTTCCACATGGAGCCGGGGTACGAAGCACGGACTAACCCAAGACAAGTCCCCCAAGGATCGACGTAGGATTTAGGGTTCAGGGCTTAGGATTTAGGGTGGGGACAGTTCGGGAACCCGGAAAGATGCAACCAACCTTGCAAAAACCAGGGAAAGGCCGCCCTAAAGGGGCCCTACACACTCCTAAACTCAAGCTAAAAACCTTCTAAACCCGACAAGAGACCCTGCAAAGGTCCTAGGAAACCTCGTCTATAAACCCGACGAAGCGAGCTAAAGGTACCCTAAACCCTAAACCGTCCTTCGAAGACCCCAACGCCCATGACGGGCCTCGTCGAGAAATCCTCGGTGGCTCTCCTCATGATTGTTCCCGTAGAGCCGCACCTCAACCCTAAACCCTCAACCCTAAGACCCTAAACTCTAAAGGCTCAACCCTAAAACCCTAAAGCTCTAAAACCCTAAACCCTAAAACCCTAAGCCCTAAACCCTACAAGAGCCGTTGATGTCTCAGCACTCGAAAGGCTTGCAGGCTTCGGTTCAAGATTCAGTTGCGGGTACCCAAAACCAAGCCCTAACAAACATGAGCACTTGAGATCCGTCAAATTGCAATCGACGGTTTAGGGTGTAGGGTTTAGGGTTTTAAGGCTTTAGGGTTTAGGGTTTAGGGTTTAATTAGGGTGTAGAATTTAAAAAAATCTAGACTCTAGACAGTTAGGGTGTAGAATTTAAAAGATCTAGACTCTAGACGGAAACCCTAAACTAAATCCTACACCTCAAGCATAAAGCGTTGGCCAAAGAATGCCAAGGCACTGCATTGGCCCCAAGAGACTTGATGACCTGCGGCTTTGGTGTGTGGATTTAGGGTTTAGGGTGTAGGGCTTCGGGTTTAGGGTTTAGGGTTTAGGTTTAGGGGTTAGGGATCGGATGTCGATCTTCAACCCAAGAACATAACTCTAAGCCCCTCAACCCTAAAACCTAAAACCCTAGAGCCCTCAACCCCTAACCCTGCGAAAGCCCAGTCGAGGTGCACTGAGGGTGGCGGCAAGCTGCACGCCAGGAAAACCGTCTGACAAAAAGAAACCGGAATCCAACGCCCTAAACCCTGCAAAACCCTGCTCACAAAGCCGACCCCTGTTCGGGGAGAACATACGGTTCATGATATAAACCCTGCATTACCCATGATACGGAATATACCAGAATTCCCATAGTTTAGGGTCCTTAAGGTCATGCAGGTGTTATATCATCAACAGTACGTCTGAGGAGGCCAAGTTCTCCAAAATCAAAAAACCCTACAACCTCAAACCTTAAACCTTCAACGCAAATCCTGCATCCCGAACCCTAAGCCCGGGTAGCCTACGCCCTAAAGGCTAAACTCTAAACCCCACTAGGGCAAGATTTTCCCCAAAAGAATATCCTTAAAGACCGAAGCCTGTATCCCCAAACCCTGCAAAGTAGTAGGCTATGAACCCTGAAATTTAGGGTATAACCCCTAAAAACAATAGGTTTTTGGATACCCAAGAACAACAAGCCCTTACAACCCCCGCAGCCCTCAGAACCGAAGAGGGCCCCACCAAGTGCTACAGAGTTCCAACCTCTCAAGCTGCAAAGCTACGCCTGCAGCTCACGATCCGGAGTTCAGGCTTTAGGATTTAGGATTAACATGGTTTAGGGTTTAATGTGTAGGGTTTAGAATGTCATGGTTTAGAGTCTAGGGGGTTTAATGGTTGAGGATTTAGGGTTGAATGGTTTAGGACTTAGGGTTGAGGGGGAGGATAGAAGTGTGGACACCTGTTTAATGACACCCCTCACCGTCACGGGGACCATAGTGGGGACGCTAATTCTGGGTGCCCTTCCAGACAGGGAGCCTAATCATCAGGGGCCTACCTCAACCTTAGAAGCGTAGCGCTACAGTCCAGCATCACCAAAAAACCTAGCGTAAGCCCCTAAAACCTAAACCCTAAAAAACCCAAAAGCCCTTAAACCTTAAACCCTAAACCCTTCAATCCTAAACCCTTAAACTCAAAAACCCTTAAACCCTAAACCCAAAAACCCTTAAACCCTCGAACCTACACTTTCAAAAACCCAACAGCCCTTCATAATTAGAACAGGGTTTTGGGGTAGATTATACTCTAGTTATAACAAGGAACGCCCAAAAATAGTATACTCTAAACCCTAAACTCTAAACCCTAAACCCTTTCTGGGGAGGGTCTGAAACCCTAAACCCGACACCCCCCCCCAAACCCTAGCTATTAAAGCTCCTAGAATAACTTCGAAGCCTCCAGGTCTCCTCGACCCCGTCGTCCCCACATGGGCTTGGCCGCCTGGACCTTGGCTGGTTTAGGGTTTAGGGTCTAGGGTCTAGGGTTTAGGGTTTGAAGTTTAGGGTTTAGGGTTTAGGGTTTAAGGGTCGAGGGTTTAGGGTTTCGGGCTTAGGGTTTAGGGTTTAGGGCTTAGGGTTTAGGGTCTAGGGTTTAGGGTTTAGGGTTTAGGGCTTAGGGTCTAGGGGTTAGGGCTTAGGGTTTAGCCTGCTTGTTATAATTCAAAAAGAAGCCCACAAAGTTCAAGTCCTAAGAGCCAGCCAGAAGAACGCCAAGGGACCATCCAATCGTCTTGCGGGATCGCGTGTCCTTCGGAGCGCTTAAGGGTTTGGGGGCTTCAGGGTTTAAGGGTTAGGGGTTTAGGGCTTAAGGGTTTCGGGCTTCAGGGTTTAAGGGTTGAGGGTTAAGGATTTAAGGGTTTAGGGAGGTTTTGGGTTGGCGGTTTATTTCCGGCATGGGCGAAGAAGCCTAAATTACGGTTTTGCTGGGGGCTAGAAGTTCAGATACGCCTCAAAATCAATCGAAGGAATGCTCTGCACCTAAAGGCTCTGGAATCTCCGGGCGTTTCGACTTCGGCCCCAGACCCCCGAAACTACGGTTCAGGGTCCGGGGCCGAAGACTCCTAAAACCCCCCAAAACCTTCAGGCTCAGAACTCCTAAACCCCATGGGCCCCGAAAAAAAACAAACCCGCCTGAAGCCAAGACTTGCAATCCTTGCCCAGAGCCAAAACTAAGCCCTAAGCCCTAAGCCCTAAACCCCAAGGCCTTAAACCCTAAATCCTAAACCCACTGAGTTTACCTGTCAAGGTCCAGGGGTCCTACGGCAACCTACAGGGTCCTCGAGAAACTTGGATCAAGGTAGCTCAATGAAGATCTTCTGGAAGCTTTCCACAATCTTGAGGATAACAAGACTTCGTGCTCAGGGATCTTGGTGGTTTGGAGCTGGGCAACCCTAAACCCTAAACCCGCAGCCCTAAACCCTAAACCCTAAACCCTAAGCCCCTGAACCCTAAACCCCTAAACCCTAAACCCTTAGACTTTGGGGTTTAAGGCGTAGGAAGCTTCAGGGTCTAGGAAGCTTCCGGGTCTCCTCCTAGACGAAAGTGTTTCTGGGGTTTCACGTGCAGAGACCCAGATCTTCCAGAACCTTTTAATTGAGAAGTACAGCTTTAGATCATATTAAGGATCCTGCATGACCTTTAGGACCTTAAACCGTGGGAATTATGGAAAATTCCTGATTATGGGTCATGCAGGATTTATATCATCAACCGTAGGGATCCTACTATAGTTTAAGGAAGGGATATTCGAAGATCCGGGTATGGAGGGTTCAAGGGTTACTGCGGCAACCGAGCACCTCCAGGTGTACTTTTCAACGGAACTGGTCCGTAGCTTACCTCAGCAGCTGAGTGTCATACCCTAGCAGCAAACAGACCATGAATCCTAAGTGCACCAAGCGGGTAAGGTTTTGGGCTTCTCCACACACATACACACAACAAACCTAAAGTGTACCAAACCAAAACAATTCCAGAATTAAGCTAGGACTGCCAAACACGAAATCCCCAAAACCAAAAGCCCAAAATCCCAAACACTCAGACCCCAAACTCAGCAGGCAATTAGCGAGAGGACAAGCCGATATCACAAGTGCACATTGAAATTGAAGAAAAGGCTTAGGGAGTTCAGCTTCGATGCTCTAAGATGGTTTAAGGTCTAGGGTTTATGGGTTAGGGGTTAGGGGTTAGGGTTTAGGGTGTTTGCTCAGGTTTTAGCAACGTCCCAAACAGTAGTTGGCAGACCGAGTAGACTTACGGCGTCGACAGAGCCCCAAGACTGGCACGGCAAGAACATGCCGATAGAGTGGCCCACCCGGAACTAAGCCAACCATCCCCTGAACAATAAAATACAAGTTCCTATTCTTCAGTCTTAGTATGAAGAACCCAGAACGATTTACAAACGACATAAGGGCGCTACTGGGGACTTGGACCTAAACCCCAAACCCAAAACCATTTACCTCCAGGGAGTCTCTACACACGAACCCACAGCCCAACCAATCCCGGCCAGCACATGCCGAAACCATTAGATTAGGTGCCTTCTTAACATAAGCATATCATGGAACGCCCAAGAACTACTGAGTAACTACTGCTAATCATGCTAAGGGGGTTCTAGTAGAAGTGTCACAACTTCGGATGATCGTGCAACCAGAGCAGGAGAGCAGCTGCCAGGGCCCAACAGGCCGGGAGGAAGCCAGCATGCCAGGAGACAAAGGAGGTGAGGGGATCCGGCATCAAAGATCCCAACAAAGCAGGGACCAGACACAAGAACCGCCCCAGACAACACCAGCATGAGGTGAAGAAGAAAGGTGCGACCAAGTTGGAAGGGGAGGCGAAGGAAGAGAAACGAGAGAAGAGAGAAGAGGAAGGGAAGGCACTGTTACTTCACGGAGGGGGCGAGGTGGCAGGCAGGTGGGTGCTCCTCGACGGGGAGAGACCCGCCTTAGCGCCGCCCCTGGGGTCCCACCAACCTGATGGCCACCAAGCACCCGCCTAGTTCGTTGGGCCCAGGGGACAATCACATCCCAATGAAAAGTTCATCATCGCCGTCATTACCACCGCCCTCGTCATCGTCATGGAGCATCAGAGAAGCCGCAGCAGCCGCAGCAGCAGCAGCAGTAGCAGGCATCGTGGTTAGCGACATGAGGAGCTTGAGGCTTTAGTGTTCCCCAAATCTCGGTTGGTATTCCGTTTACCTCAATTCGGGCTATCACCCACTGTGACCATATTTGTGCACATAAATACCAATGAACCTTCAAATACCTTCAATTTTACTAGAGCCTTCAACCACACAACCCAACCCTAAACCCTAAAACCCTACATAAAATCCCTATAAACCCCATATAGAAACCCTGAAAGATTTAAAAGAACATTACAAAACCCAAATACAAGACCTCAGCACAATCCCCTGCAGCCACGGCACGCCCTTCAGAAGCGCGCGCTCTGCTGATACCCGGAAGGCAGTGCTAAGCCTCGTGCTGCAGGGCTCAAACCTAAACAAAAAACTATTGGAAAACGCATTTCTGTGCATGCAAACATATTGTTTGTGTATATACATACACCTATATTCAATGTAAATGCAAATGCACTGAATAGAATACGGTGATTCAGTGACCATGCTGAGAATAACACGACCCTCTACTCCTCGAAACCCTTAACCCTAAACACATCAAACCCGTTGAACATGAAAACCTGTAAACTCTAACCTCGCGAACGAGAAGCCCCGTCACCCGAAAATCAGCCGTAAGTATAAACACACAGGCAGTGTGGGGTCGAGTGTTTTGAAAAGCTTAGGGTTGCGGGTTTAGGATTTCCTGCAAAGGCTGGGAATTTGAACCCGAAACTTCGATCCAAAACGTTGCGAACTTGCATCTCTAAAGGTCAAGCAGTGCAGAGCCACCCGCGCCCACCATCGCTAGCGGGGTACATCTGCTGAGTAAGCCTGATTTGATTTGCTATTCAAAACTCCAGCTAAAGCATGATTATGGATTCATTAGACACGGACTCTCATTTGAGATTCCTCGTCATTTGATCCGAACCCTTTCCCAGACTGGCTGCCTAGACCCTAAACCCTAAACCAAAAGCTAAGCTCCAGCCCTTTGCTTCCGAAGCTTATTCGCCAAGGGGCAGCAACACCACGTGGCTGTGCACGATCCTGGGAGCTCCACCAAGAGAAATCAAAAGTAAGGGTGAAGGCTTAGGGTGGAGATTTACTGTAGGTCGTAGGATGAAGGATTTAAAGTTAAGGGTTTAGTCATTAGTGTTTGTACTTCTGAAAGTATCACCTTAATTGGGGAGTTTTCAACAAGCCGGCTTCAACACCTGAACACGAACGCTTGAAGGTTAATACCACCATCATGGTGCAGGCTGCCATAGTTTGCATCTATGTGCCTTCTGGTTCCCTAAGATCCTGGGAGGCCTTCACATCAGTCAGATATGATGTCCTTTTTAAGGTTCCGCGTTTCTGGCGTTTGAAAAGGGTTTGGCGTTTCGGGGTTTAGGGCAACGTAAGGCCGAGCCAGAAAAGGGACAACCCAGTATAATAAAATATAGTGTATGCATATATATATATATATGGACACATGCATGCATGCATGCATGCATACATACATACACACATACCCTGCAACAACATGAAATGCTGCCCAGAAGAGATTCATCATATATTGCAGGTATACATATGCACAGCGCGTGCTTCTGTTCAGGTAAGTTCGAAGCCCGAAACACACAACACGTTTGAACCCTAAACCCTAAACCCCAAACCCTGAACCCTAAAGCCAAAACCCTAAACCCTAGCTAAACCCGAATTCGAGGCCCAACCACGAACTAAACCCTAAACCTTAAGCCCTGAACCCCGAAGTCTAAACACTCCCTACACCTAGAGCTGCTCTGGACCCTGAACTGTGAACCGTAAGCCCGAAAACCATGCATCCCAGCTCGACCCCGAAAGTGAACATCCCAACCCCAAAACTAAACTTTACCAAACAACTCCGAACCTTAAACCGCCCAACGCAACGAAGTTTTAAACCAGCCCTAAACCCTACACCCTGAACCCTGAACCCTGAACCCAACTAAGACCCTAAACCCTAAAAACCCTGAAAAAATGAACCCTGAACCCTGAACCCTGAACTCTGAACCCTAAACCCTGAACCCAACTAAGACCCTAGGCTCTGAACCCGAAAACCCAAAACCACCAAAAAAAAAAAACACCGAAACCCCCACACCCTGGCTCTTGCTAAGGAACTTCGCTTAGGGTTTAGGGTTTAGGGTTTAGGGTTTAGGGTTTAAGTTACCATAATAGGAATCCATGGTACACAATAGGGTTTCTGTCTGATGGTAACTGAAACTAAGTCCCGGAACAAGAACCCAGAAATCCCCGCAGCACCGAAACCACCGGCTCAGCCGGGGCGGCAAAGACTTCATCGCTGCTCGCACTGCAGACGGCATGCACCTGGTCATCTCCGGAGCTAAGTGCTCCAGGGCTTTCGGGTTTGAGGCTTTAGGGCTGAACCCCAAATCCCCAAACCCCTAAACCCTAAAGCCTGTACCCCTAAACCCCTAAACCCTAAACCCAGCGCTTGTAGGTTTAGGGTTCACGGCTCAGGGCTTTCAAAGGTTGCTCTAGGCTGTAGGGTTGTTTATAAGCTGCTTGATGGGCTTTTGATGGGATTGCTACGAAGACGTAGTGGGTTTGCGCAAGTTTAATCCTATGGATCTTGTCTAATTTTTTCCATAGGGCTTTTCTAGGGTTTACGGTGTTTCCAGCTTGGGGCTGTTGGGCTTTCGAGGTGGGAAGATTCCTTCCAACTACACCAAGGATCCTTGCCCCGATTCCTCAAGCCCCTCAACCCTAAACCCAAACCCTGAACCCTAAACCCAAACCCTGAACCTAAACCCTAAACCCCTGAACCCTAAACCCTAAACCCTAAGCCCTCAATCCCACCCCCGGAATGTGCAGCAGGACATCCCTACATTCACAAAAGCCTCCCGAAGCCTCAAGTTTAGGGCCTTTGGGGCTTTTTGGTTTAGGGCTTACGGCTCAGATGGGAGAATAGTTCATGGTTATTGTTTAGGGTTTAGATTTAGGGTTGAAGCCCTAAACCCTAAACCCTAAACCGGTTTAGGATTTAGGGCTGAGGGTTTGGGGCTTAGGGTTTGAAGCTGGGGATATCAGGCCGAGGGTTCGGATGGGTTCAGGATTCAGGGTTTGGCGAAGGGTCCTAAACCCCTAAACCCTAAACCGCTAAACCCCTCAACCCTAAACCCTTAAACCCCTACCACACTTCAAGGTCCGTCTTCCATCCTCAAATCTGATCCCTCCCTGAGGCACCCACAGGCGCAAGGTGCAGACTTTGGCACGTGAAGGCCCCTACTCCGATTTTGAGTGAGGGCCTGTGTGGTCTAGGGTGAAGGGCTGTAGGGTTTAGGGTTTAGGGCTTAGGGCTTCTCTGGTCAAGTTGAGGGCTTGATGGCTGAAGGTGTGTTAGCGAATGTCTTGGTTAGAGGATTCCTGTTTTTCAGCGTGGTGAAAAATCTTCGGACTTCGCGACAGGTGCCGTGGAGCCGAATTGGAGCGTGGGCTCCGACGTTCAAGCGGTCAGAGTTTCAACACCTCCGGGTTGGGCTCTAGGTGCTTTGCAGGTTGAGGCTAAGACGGTCAGTTCGTGGCGTGATGACCCAAATCACTGCGAGTTTAGGGTTTAGGGTTTTGGGTCTCGGGAACCTAGCAAAACAACTCCTGCGCCCAGCAGAATGAAGGCTCGAGCCTGACGGGGACGGCAAAAGACATTTGCATGCTGAGCTTGCTGCACATGCTGGTCGGGGATCGGGGATGATGTGACCCCTGACTAACATGAACCCGCCTTCTGCGTATGATGTTGATAGGGATGCTCTGATCAAGTGCTCAAGGCCCTTACCTAAACCCCAAACCCTAAACCCTGATCAGGGTGGTACATTGAACAACACCCAAAGCCCCGTCAAAACGAAACCGCAAGCCCGAATTCCAAAACGCAAGCCGCTTAAGGCCTGAAACCTAATCATTGACTGAACCTTGCAATAACCTGCGACCAACCAATGACCCCAAGCCCCAGCACCTGCAAAAATCCTAGATTCCTAGAGCTCAATGCCATTGCCAGCACGCAACATGCCACCAAAGACCCTAAACCCTCAACCCTAAACCCCAAACCCTAAACCCCTAAACAATCGCCGAAGCACGCAAAGACTACCCCCAACCCCCCAGCTCCAACACCGAAGCAAAAAACCCGTGAAACCTGTGCGTTCAGGGTTTAGGGTCCCTAAACCCTGGACCCAAAGCCCCTCGTGTTCCTTTAAAGGCAGCCCGGGGGGGGAGCCAGTCACACCTTCGGATTTGAGCCAAGCGTTGTCGAACCTGCCCAGGGCCACCCTCCCTAACCCCGAAATCCTAAACAGCAGGGTCCTACTGCGATCCCTGGGTTCGGTTTGAGGCCGCCTTCGGTTGAGGACTGGTGGTTTAGGGTTTAGGGTTTAGGGTTCTAAGTAGTGACCTGAGAACGAGCTGAATGAGCAAAACAGGATCTGCTAGAGCGGTTTGCAAGTTCACAACATTTCTCTGTGGATTTGATCAGGGCTTACTAGGGGTGTTGTGCGGGCCTGCATCGGTAGAAGTGGGTCTTGGTGGACATTCTACTGCAACTATAGGATTTATGAGGGAATGGTTGTGCTCGTTACTCAGAGGAACCCCAAACCCCTAAACCCCTAAACCCCTAAACCCCTAAACCCCAAAACCCCTAAACCCGTAAACCCTAAACCCCTAAACCCCTAAACCCCTAATCAGAGCCCTGATTAACGCGTGGAGAGGTCTCCCGTCCGAGGTCGGTCTGGGCGCTTGGGTTGAAGGGGTCAGGGTTTAGGGTTTGTGGGTTTAGG
>CAJNJA010002337.1:0-45660 GCA_905231915.1 Symbiodinium necroappetens | reverse complement strand
GAACTTCACCATGCACTCTTATGTCCCACGCTTCATGTCTGGGCCGTGTTTTGGCTTTCGGGGCTTCGTGCTTGCAACTCTCGAGTAGGGTTTGCGGCTTTGGGTTTGAGTTTCAAGGTTTAGTAGGTAAATTGGCTCTTGGGTGTAAGGCTTAATATGGCGGCCAGTTTAATCCAACGGGGGTCTACAATGCGTTCTGGGCCGGGCTTATTCAAGCCGGTATCAAAATAATGGACGGTCTGATTAATGCGTTTTTTTGGGCCGGCGGATGTTTGGT
This sequence comes from Symbiodinium necroappetens, assembly GCA_905231915.1. Taxonomy (NCBI): domain Eukaryota; class Dinophyceae; order Suessiales; family Symbiodiniaceae; genus Symbiodinium; species Symbiodinium necroappetens. Next base: position 45,383 of record CAJNJA010002337.1, on the reverse strand, counting down.
TGTGTTGCTTCCTTTCTGCTAATGGTCAATCTCAAAGCACCCACAATTTGCTTCCCTGAAGCCCCAAGCTCTCCCTCAACCCTTAACCGCCTTTTGACCCTAAATCCTAAAAGCTTAGCCTCTATGTGCTATTACTGTACTGCTACTGTAGAACTGACTCCTACCGCAATACTACTGTACGGTTATTGTGCTACTGTACTGTACCGCTGCTGTACTACGACTGTACTACTGTACAGAACCAGGCCTCAGACATGGTCGATGGAGGGGAGTGTAGGCAAGAGGCAAGTGTCTTCAAAATGAAAGGCTTTTTAGGTAGTTATGTTGGGGTGATCGGGGGCTTGATTTCGAGCTTTAGGTCATCCCCAACTCCCGCCACAGAGCTCTAGGTACCCCTAAACCCTCGCACTGCACTACTGTACTACTACTGTACTGCTACTGTACTACTACTGTACTACTGCTGTACTACTGTACTACTACTGTACTGTAGTACTGCTACCATACTACTGTACTATTACTCTACTACTGTACCAATACTGTACTACGAATGTACTGTTGCTGTACTACTGTACTACTACACTACTACTGTACTACCACTGTACGACTGTACTACTGCTGTACTCCCACTGCACTACTGCACTACTACTGTACTACTACTGCACTACTACACCCTTGACCCAAGCTCTCCCCGAAGCCCTGGCACGCCTTAAGGGGTCACGGGCAACAGATTAATTAAACGGCCAACTTTTGGTCGGGAGGTCGGGGGGTCCCCCCAGTTAAATAAGCCGCCACAGAAATCACGGCTCAGGGTTCAAAGCTCATGGTTTTGGCAACTTGAACCCTGGACACTGAAGCCAAAAACGCTGAACGAGGCCGACAGCAGCATGGCGTGGCCTCAATGATGGGAACCGCGATGGTGCCCCAGCTGTCGCCGGCAATGACAGTCTTGAACCTCAGGCCCAAAAAGGTAAGGTCCAGTAAGTTTAGGATTTCGGTCGCCAGCGCTTGAGGCCCGGGTCGAAACGCTTCTTGACAACACTTGGGTTCAGGGTGCTTGAGGTTCGTGATTAAAAAACAGCTCACAGGTTTTCACGTAGGGTTTGGGTGCAATGACCAAGTCGACAATGCCTCCAAACAGTCATAACATCCAACTTCTATTTTGGGATTTCATCGGCTCCAGCTCGTTCTTAATTTGCTGCAACCTTAAAACTCGAGTTCGACGGCAAGAGACCGGGAATCATGCCGAACCGCAACTACGCTTGAACGTCTAAAGCTCGATAAGCCTTGTTGAAAACCCTACACACTCAGTCCGTCTACTTAGCCCCTTGGACCCTGAACCCTAAAACCCCAAATTCCCGAACCATGACATCCTAAACCCTAAAACCCCCAAAACGCCGCCGAGGTACAGCAAGAGGTTTGCTTCCATGATCGACCCAGTGGCTTTCGAGCACTGCGTGCAGGCTGCATCAGTAAGACCTCCGTTTGCGTGACTTTCAGGGTCTCGGCTAGGGTTCTTAGGATTCGGGTTCGCTTCTTGGGGTTATGAGTTCTTAAGAATCCTACTGGGCTTCGGGTAGGGAAAGAGAAGGCATCTGAAATTGTTCACCTCCGCATTCTGCCATGACACTAAGCCCAACTAAGGCCTTGCGAGTCCATTGGCGGTTCTGGGCCCATGCTTACATTAAAAGATCAATCCAACTTGCACTGGACATTCAGGATTTAGGGTTTGCGGTTGAAACATTTCGAGGATTTGGGTTTGAGGGTCTAGGTCTGGGATCTATACCATCGTCGGAAGGCTGATCAGATTCAAGGCCGCGCCGCAACGATGCACAAAGCCCCAAGCCCTGAAAGCGAAACATCCCGACCGTGGCAAGATCGAGCGGCAACAGAGAGGGTTCACAAGCTCCACCAAAAGCATCCTCGGCTCGCGAAGGGGGATGAAGGGTCACTCCCACGCTGGAGGGACAGCTGTTTCGATGCCAAGGGTTGAGATTACAAAGCCTGTGCTGGCTGCTATTTCTCAAGTCTTCCAGAGTACATACTTAGATTGGATACGGGCAAACATTCGGGAGTTAACTTCCCAGTACCCCCCCACTTTGATCAATGCACCTACACCGCCAGGGCTAGAGCAGTTGGTTTCGGAGTGTCCAGCATGAGGCTTCAGTGTAAAGCTTCATTTGGGAGTAGAATTCATGGCGCGACAGCAAACCCTGATGCACTCAAGACGTATACAAAAGGAACATACCCTAAACTAGAACCCTCCAGCTAAGAACCTCTGGGACCTCTGCCAGCGGGGCGCATATTGGGACACAGAGGCTGCGGCAAGAGACAGTAGACTCGTCAGACAGGCGGGGCTGCCGGGGTCAGGAGCGCAAAGCGCCAGGGTCCGCACGTGGAGAAATCAGAACCCAAAACCCCAAAACCCTGAAGGAGCACAGAAACCAAGTTTTTCGGCTTTAGGGCTTTAGGGGTCACGCATTTAGGTTTTCAGAGGGGTTCTTTGGGTCCCCACCTAAGGACCTTTACCCGATTCATTGAGGGTCTGCCAATTGCAGCTTTTCCCAATGTGAGCACAGGTTTTGGGCTTGGTTTAGGGGTTTAGGGTTTAGGGTTATTCGGGTTTAGGCCCTCGAAACCATAACCCCACAGGATTTCTAGAGTTTCTTGTAGGGCTTTGATGGTGTGAGGTTTTTACGGGTGTTAGAGGTTTGCACGGGTTTTGGGTTAAGGATCCTGGATTCGACTTTGGGACTTGGGAGGGTTCCGGTGGATTCGGGAACCGAAGCGGGCAAGGCTTGGCAAGGCATTGCGGCATTGGGTTTCCCGTGTCTGGGGTTCGGAATTGTGGGTTCTGGTTCCGCGCTCCAATCTGAACTCCAAGTCGCAGCCCTAAAACGGGCTTAGGGATCAGGGCTCAGGGCTTCGGCTTCGGGTTAGATTTCGACACTTTTGAACCGGAAGCTGGGTCGACCATACACGAAACGAGATTGGAGATCAAACGGATACACCTGGACCGCCTAAACCAAAACCCCAGAAGCCCCCAACTCAGAGCCATGTTACAAAGATCTCTGTAGAGGGGCCGACACGAGACTCGGACTGCAGGAGTGTTTTGCAGTGTGATGATGTGCGGTCTACAAGACGATACTACTAGCTCTTCAGACCTGCCCATTATGCAAGCTCAAGTTCCCCTGAATTGTAAGGGCCCCTAAACCCCCTAAACCCTGAAATAGCGATGAGGGACGCCCACATGGTCATCATGCCGAAGCAGAATAGCAAAGACCATGCCAAAGTTCGCCTGCAGCTCGCTGCCCGGACTCCGCTAAGACTTAGGCTTTACATGTGAGTCTAAGCTTTCAATTTAGAGCTTAGGGGAGTTCTGCTCTGATAAAAAATGAGGCTTTTGGTATTTAGTTTCGGGACCTAGGAAGTCTTTTGCATCCCTTAGCTGGTTCGGGCCTATACTCCGGTCCCAGAATGCCAGAGCCTGCTTCATTCTGAACTTAGCCCTTGGTCGTTGGTGCTTTTTTGTTATGGGCATAGAGACATATCTCTGCAGCAAAATGCCCTAAATTCTCCTGTTTTTGCGGTAGGAAGTTGGCTCAACGACGACTGCTGCTGCTGCTGCTGCTGCTGCTGCTGCTGTACTGGTACTGCTACTACTAAAAATTGCTGCGGCTACTGCTACCATCACCACCACGACGAAGACTACTAACAGGCTGCAGCTGTTACTGCTTCTGCGTGCCTGCAGGCTGTGCACCTACACCTGCTTCAAAGCTGGCTTCGGTGTGTGAAACCGCGAACCCAGAAACCAAGACGCAAATAGTTGCAGTCGAGGAGCGCGCAGGTGCTGAACATAGTTATCCTGAGAGGCTTCGTGGCCTTGTGCCCTCAAATTTGGTGGTTCAGGGTTTAGGGTTTGGGGCAGAACGCCTATAGGGGATGTCTCTTACAAGCTACATGCCTTTAAACCCGGAAGCTGCTCTATGCAAAGGTGCAGGTTCGACCTGCCAGTTCTAAGCGCAGGCTTCAGGAGTTTGTATGTGTCTGCGTGTGCGTGTGCGTGTGTGTGTGTGTGTTTCTGTGTGCGGCTTTGTTTTGGGGCCTTGCTGTTGGGTATAGACAGGTTTGGGGCTTGGGGCAGTCATTTCAGCTCCCAGTGCTCAGGATAACGCGAAAACTGGCCACATACCCCTGAAGTCTCCGGTTCGACAAAGGTTTTACGAACTGCTTTCAACCCTTTGCCCTAAACTGCCCTAAACTGTTCAAGGCGGAGGGGCAAAAAGGGTTTGGGGTTTCAGGACGAGGCGACTGCATCTTCTGAGGTTCTATGGCTCAGAATGAAGTAAAGCCGAAACCAGGTCTGATGTTCTCTCTTGTTTAAAGACTCTCTCTCTCACTCTCTCTCTGCCGCTGCATCCAGAGGGTCTAACAGTTTAAGGACCGGAATCTAGAATTTCATTCTTGAATCTATTGTCAGGTCTGAGAAACTGGGCACGTCCTGCAAGTGTAGTCTAGTATGATTATGCCAAAATTGCGAGCTTCTGCCGCCCCACCGTCCAAAAGTCCTGAAACCTAGCTGCCTACGCCAGGAAGAAGATAAGCACCTATGTTTTACGTTTTCAGCAGACAAGGTTTACAGCATAGTCTACTGTAGGGCTTCAGGTCTATGGGCGAAGGTGCTGCTCGGATGATGCGATGGTAAAACTCGAAGCCGTAAATTCCAAGGCCCAGCCTAGACCCCTAAACCCTGCACCCCTAAACCCTAAACCCCTAAACCCTAAACCCCTAAACCCTAAACCCTAGACCCTAGACCCTGACCAAGCGGCATCTTTCTCAGCTCACGCAAGGACCTCGTCTTCCGGACGAGGTTGGCCACTCGGCAGATCCGGACCACACGCAGCATTCGAATGTCACGGAAGAAGTAGAGGTCCTCATGTAGATTTTAAGGCTTTGGATTTAGGGTTAGGGTTAGGGTTTAGGGTCCTCATGTAGGTTTTAGGGCTTTGGATTTAGGTAGTCATGCTCAGTCCTAAAACAAAACCCCACTACTGCTGTACAAACAGCCGTCGAGAGAAGCACAAAAACAGGCTTCCATTGCGTCTGAGGGCGGCGCACAACTAGGAGCAGGGAGGGAGTGTCCACGTACAGCGACAATCTCTCACACAAGCCCCAAACCTTTTCATTCGGCCGCCTCCCAGACCCACAGAAGCCTCGTGGCCTAATGTCCAGCCCGTGGGGCTATCCCCAACAGGTGCGGGCTGAACCCCTGCACCCCAAATCTCTACCAACCCCAAGAATAGGACTCGGACAAAGCCCACGCGATGCTGGGAGCACCGGTTCTCTCTTGCTCAGAAACTGACGGCCGGGATGGGTGCAAGGCCGAGAAATTGGGGCTTAGGAACGTCTCCTCAGCTTAGGTGTTGGAAGTTGAAGTGGCGATTTTCAAGTTTTTGTCAGGGTATGTACTCTGCTCATCATAGCTGCTACTGGTACCGGTAGTCTTCTTGATACTACTGAAATGACAGCGATCACATCCTTACTGCTATTTTCCACTTTTTTTGATCAGTCTTCGCTGGTGTTTGGGTGTTTGCTTTGTTGTAAAGCCCCGCCTCTCGCCCCATCTGGTAGATGATGAGTTCCACCCAGCCACAGATCAGCACAAACCTCGCATGTTGCGCTGTTTCCCAATCATCCGCTTCAGTGTACCGAGGTGCTAGGATTTCGAAACCGTGAACCCTTGCTCGAGTGAGCACCACTTTAAGGCTCAACCCTGGGTGAATTCCAGACGTCACCCGGTTTGCTCCCCATGGACTTCCGGCTTCTCTTGCACTGCTTCACCCTAAACCCCCAGAAACAACAACGCTACACCTATTTGCCCCGCACCCCGGAGGTTTACATAGCTCTTCGGGCTTCTTGGGAGCCACAAGACCACAGCCCAAACCACGAGGCCAACCTAAAACCTACATCCTATGCCCTACAAGTTCATGAGCGAGGAGCGCATCCAGCCACGTTGACAACTCCCTTAGGAACTTGAGCTTCAGGAGCCAGGTGTTCCTGCGGGCCAGTGGTTTAGTAAAACTCCGGGATTTTTCGTGCCAAAGCCCTAAACCCTAATAGTTGAGCTGAGGCTTCGATTCAGCCGATTGAATGCAAAGTGGGGTTTCACGCTCGGCCTCGCAACTAACACAGAAATCCTAGGTTAGATTATCATAGCATGCTGCTTGGCCGGGTCTTGGTTTGAGCCGTAGTATACTACTCTGCGAGCCGTAGTAGGGAATTGTAAGCACACCGAGGAATTGGTTATGGTACTTCAGGGTAGAGTAAGGTAGAGCTACCAGCCAGGCCCTTGCAAAGCCCCTTTCGCTGAGGATCAGAGCGAACTCCATGGTGTACACAACGATGCAAACGATCATGACCTCCAGCTTGGGTTGCCATACGGGCTGCCATGTGGGTTCAAATAATAAGGGGCCGTCTGACGGGTTGCTGTTAAGCGCGAAGGGTCCGAACAAGCAAATTATTTCGTCTTGGGAACCTTTGAACACATACAGCACATCTGGACATGGAGTTCCGACTTGCGACCTAAACGACAGGACTTCCGGTAGGAGGATTTAATGCGGATCCGAGGCCTAAACAAGCTGAACAATGAATCAATGAGCGTTTTGCAGGTCCTTAAGAATCCAAAACGTTTTAAGCAACCGGATTGGCCGCAAGACCGACGTACAGGCTTCGTCGGTGCTGAACTAGCAGAGATCGGAGTGAGCCAGCAAGGGGCCGATACACTTTGGAACTGCAGGGATGTGACATGCAGGGGGGGGGGGGTCCGGCATCACCAATGCTGGGAGCATGGTCTGTGGTCGTGGTCTGTCAGGTTTAAAATAATATACTTGTTTGTTTAAGGGTGCAGTGGGACTTTCCTTGTTCGAGGCTTCGGGTTGTGATGGAGGAGCCCTTCTTCTCAGAGGCATGATGCCGCAACACATTTATCGGAACTGGCATCAGGGGCTTTGAAGCGCAAGGTTCTCTCTCTCTCTCTCTCTCAGCCGTTGCATCCAGAAGTGCAAGGCTCCACAGCGGAATTACGGCTATAATTAACAGGTGGGAATCTGAAACAATAGCTTAGTCTACTAAGTTTACTGGACTGAGCATTATTGAAGTCCTCGAACCTAGGTCTGCAAAACGAGATTAATTCAAAGGCTTGAGTCTTAAACTCAAGACAAGGGGTTGCAATGCACTAGAAGAAAAAGCTAACGCTTGAAATAGAAACTATATCTAACTCCTTGAAGGAACCGTAAACTCTTAGACTGTGGACTCTCATAAGGTGTGGGTTCAGGTCTCCTCGGTTCGAGTCGGCAATGTTCGGTTTCTTAGAATTTCGTTCCTGCTGCAGACCAAGCAGCGAGCATCGACCAACGTTTGGAAGTTTGAGGTTTTAGCGCATGGAGCTTGGGGTTTAAAAGGACTGCAACCTATCACACGTTCTGCTGTACAAAAATCTATTCTGCAGCTGCCGTGCCTTTGGAAATTGCACTGCCTGCTTGCTACGCATGCGCATGACAGCACTGGGAGCTTTCTTGGCACCCACTTGAGCATCCGAGGCGTTGGTTCGATGCAGCTTGGCTGGTGTGCACTAGATCATAAAGTGCAAACCCTGCATGACTTTGTCTGTTATGCAGTTGGGTCAGACTCTTGCAAGTCCTGCATGGCAAACCAGAATATACGGACCAAAGCAAGTAAACCCTTCAAGGCTTGGGGTCGGTGGTTAAAGGTTTGGAAGGTGGTATATAACGCAAGTGCTAGATGCCCGCTGTGACAGTTTCAACTCCATGCAGGGAACGGCGACATGCACGTGGGGAAAAGCGCTCTGGCATCATTTTTCCATCACAATCTGGATCTGAAGCCTTTGACAAAATGTGCATCAATGCCCCATCGTGACTGCCATGGCATACTCCGTGTAAAATCGAAGAGCATCTGCATGAAACATCTGCCAAGATGGTTGATTACCCGGAAGAGGTTTTACAACTAGACCTCAATCTGGGAGCAGCTGCGCAAAGGATCCTACTATACAGGACTATACATGACGTTTCCTGAGGCACATTGTTGGTTTTCAGGGTGTGCTAATTGCTCCTGCAGCTGTACGGGATCCTACCTGATGCTTGCCGCAAGAAAAGTAGAAACACCGCCTACTCCAAAGCTATGCCCGAATCTTCCAAACCCTAGGCCTGAACAGCCTCAACATTATACTCTAAAAAGTAAACCCCCCCAAGCAACCAAGACCGAAGACCAGGCTCCGAACATGCACGATTGAATTTGCTTCTAAGCTTTTGTTCTCAAGCCCCACACCAACGTCAGCAAGAGGGCTGCAAACCGTTGCGCAGAAACCCTCCAGGCCCCACGCTCCGAAACGAAGGATTTTGGGACGGTTTAGGGTTTAGGGCAAGGGTTTAGAGTCGAGAAATCATCAAAACCAGAGCAGGGAATCAAGAGCTAGTCCTCAGAAATTCAAATCTAAACCACAAACCTCCAGTTCGCAGATCCTACTGCCTAGATGTCCAGAGCATCCATGAGCCCTAAACCTTGATTCAAAACCCACCCTGTCCTAAGCCCCGAGTGCCTGGACAATACAGGCCCAAGAATTCTGAGGCACGAAGGCCTCCACTCTGCTTCCGGACCACCTCACCCTGCAATGAGTGTTCCCCGCATGCCGATACGTTCAAACTCTTACCCCAAAGCCCTTCAGACTTGCATAATAATGACAGGCACTCAAACCGGCTAACGTCGTATGAGTATTGCTTCCCAGGAGCTGTGTTTAGTGCCGGTGGGACCGCCCGCCCAGCAGCCCTTTCCTTAAAGCTGTACAAGCGCTCGAACGTTCCGGACGAGGCAGCCGAGAGACCATGCATTTTTACTTCTACCTGCCGAACGATTCCTTTTTGGCACTCGCGCTCGATCGAACGATGTTTACATATGTACATACATATTTACTTGCATGCATACGCATCAACATGAACAACAATGCGCAGGCACGCACGGCCAAACGATCAAAGGTGTGAACTCTAATTACCAGACCACCAACACGAAGTATCGTCAAGTCTCATCGATGTCTATACAGGTGACGATCAAGTCGAAGAGAATCAAGCCAGCAACGATGTTGGGAATCCATGCTCCTGGGAGGATTGAACAGGAGTCACCCTGTCCGCTCGAGATTCCGGAGATAGATCGTGCATTTTTTTGGTAAGTTTTCAGGATGCAAATTTTGATAAACAAGTCCTAGCTTATGCTGGGAGGATAAGTGGACATCGTAGACCTGACGCAGGCTTGTGGGCGTTGAAGCCGCATATTCCCCGGCCTGGTTGATGCACGCTCAATTTGGAAGATCGGGTGGTCTCTTTTTGCCTACATGGCAGTGGCGATTGCCCACCCCCGATCAGAACTGCATTGCAACTGTGTATATTCATGTGCTACTTTTCGAACTTGTCTGTCAGCGCTGTTCGGCTTTTGCTTGGCGCAGTAGCTTCGCAAGAGAGATCCGTTGGCTTGCTTCTGCATGCTCTCCGGTAGCCCGGCAAATCAAGCATGATCACGCCAGGGACCCAGAGACCCGAAGCAGAGCAGGTGCCTGGAAAGACACATCATAGCCTTTAACTTTCAACTCCCACACCCCTCGCCCATGCCACCCAAAAGAACTTCTGCCGAGAGTGAAGCAATAAGGACCGAATTCTCTGAGGCACGAAGCTTCTTCTCCATGATAGCTATAATGTGCACTGAATGCCGGCGACCGACATTCCAGACCACCGAGTTCCAAACTTTATGCCGCGACCGGAAGCACGAGCACAAAGCTAGCATCACACGAAAAAAACCCAGCTTCGTGACTGCAGCGCAGTAACTGTTCAGGTACATCATCGTGCGGAAGCATCGCGAGCCTTTGCCGACGTGAGCATCCTCCGGTCGGATTTGGATGCTCGGGCTGGGCTTCGGTCTGCCTTCAATGCAACAAGGGTAGACAGGGGTTGCTTGAAGAAGGGGCGCTTATATGGGGGCTTCTGAAAGCTCACGATAAGGGTTACTGTAAGGGATACTACAGCGGCTTGTATGGTTGATGTCTGAAACTCGGCCTGGTTGGTCTACGCACCATGCGGATCCTCTGCAGAAGGCCAGAGTCTTGCGGGCTCCCCCCCTTAAACTCCGAGCTGTGTCTTTGCATCCCCCCAAGAATGCGAGGATCACCTAGAAGGTCGGAGTTTACCCCACCCCCGAGTTCACCCTGATGGCCTTCGTCGCTGCCTCCACTTTGACAAAGGAACCCATCTTCATGGGTGGTGCCTGGCATCTACCGACGCTTACTGTCTGCTTTTCTGTCTGGTGCTGGCTTCTGTCGCCACAGGTTTCTTTATAAACTGAGCCTGGCAAGCGAAGCACAGAAACGCTGGCCTCGAACAGCACCTAAACTTAACAGACAAGAACATGCAAACGCCCGGCAGAAAAGCCGCGCTCCGGCCACACATACCCGAAGGCACGAACAATCTTGCCAGCCCACAAAATCTGCTCCAATGCAGCGTCCGGCCTCCTACATCAAGAACCAACTCGAATGCCGGAAAACTTCTGCTTCTTCCCACCCATCTATTCACACCCTGCTGATTCTCCGCGTTGCTTCAAGAACAAACTCAGAACCCCTTCCATCCGGCTAATGGCAACGCCCTCAGGCATGACCTAAGGGTAGATTCCTCAAGAAACAACAGACGTCTGCTCTAAACCAGCATCGTTTGGACTGGCATTTCCATGGCCAAAGTGTTGCATCGAGGGTTTACAGTCTCAGGCAGGGCTGTTCATGGCGTTCGGGTGCCTGGATCTATATAGGGGAGCCACTGAACCTACACCTCGAACAGTCTAAACCGAAAGTGCGGGGCTTAGAGCCATGACGTGATGAGTGTCTGCAGCCTCTTTGAGTGTGAGCCCATGCTCCATAAAGAACTAAGGCTAGTCGACAGCTAGAGTTCTGTGTCGTAAAATAGGACCCTAAACCGCAAACCCCGAAAAAAGCCCTAAACCCTCAACCCTAAACCCCAAGCCCCGAATAAAGCCCTAAGCCCTAAACCCTCAACCCTAAACCCCAAACCCCGAAAAATGCCCTAAACCCAAAACCCTATAACCCCAAACCCCAAACCCCGAATAAAGCCCGAAACCCTTAACCTTGCACACCCCAAAAGCGAAATAATCCCCAAGAGGAGATCTCGCCTGGGTGAGGCTCGAAGAGGAGACCTTGTCCCTGGCAAGAGCGGCCCTTTTTTTGAACCCCACGGTTTAGGGCTTGAGGGTTTAAGGTTTAGGGCTTTAGGGCTTTAGGGTTTAGGGGTTTAGGGTTCAGGGTTAAATTCAGACCCTCAGCTACAAAGACTGAACCGTAGAAACCCTGCGCCTGGCAACCATGAAGCCCAAAACCCACGAACTCTCAGCCCTGAAGCCCAGACACGTAGTAGGGTTCGGGGGATATCGGGGGTGTAGATTCTAGATAAGTCACATGATGATCATGCGGCGTTCGGGGGAAACAAAGTGATCGCTTCAAGCGAGAAACATCGAAAAACTCTTCAAGAGCTTTGTTTGGAGACTATACCCTGAACCCTAAAGTCCAAACCCTAACCTCTCAACTCCTACAGCCCCAAACACCCAAAAGAGCTCATCAACAGAAGCCTCTGTACAAATCTGGGACTGCAGAAAGCCCGAGAACTGTTTCAACCAAAGCCCGAAAACCTTAAACCCTACTCGGTGTCTCCACAATCCACTCTCCATGGCTGCTTTCGGGGAGGTTGCCTCTCACCACCCTCAGGACCTAAAGAGCCTAAGAGATGACCACGGTTCCCCTGTTTGCGACTGGGCTGTAGGGCTTAGCGTGCAGATGCCCACTGTTAGCTCCCATGCGATGATGTTGCTTATCTTGCCGCCCATGATTCGGATAGGCAAGTAGGACGGTTTTGCACCGGAGCATGCAAGTTAGTCAAAGTGCGATCAGTCAACACCACATTTCGAAGTATACATCCCCGAAGGTGCCGAAAACACACACTTCATGTCGTCTTGATCACGCTCTAGGCTTAACATAGGCCCCCTGTCCCCTGTGCTGCAATGGGAAGAGATGACTCCTGATGAAACTAGCCTGGACGACACCCAGTACCCATCGCCCCAAACCGCGCTTGACTAAACCCCCGTCGCCAAAAAGCGCACCCACGGCTCGACAGTCACGCAACCTCAACTTGAAAGCCCCCTTAACGGAGCTAGAACCCCTAGACTTAGGAGCTTGCAAGCTCATTCCCATCACCCCATAGCCCGGAGCCTAACTCCTGAAGCCTTCAAGGCGGCTAAGGTTAGGTCAGGGCTCCGTGTTGCGCGAGGATCATCGGGGGCGTAACAACCAGGACCTGAGAAGCCTAAACCCTAAACCCTAAAGTGAGTGGCTATGGAGATCTCGCGGAAGCTTGGGAGCTCGGGGTTCTTGAGTCTCAGGTCTTCTTGGTTCTCGGGACATGCGCAGCATTTAGGTGTAGGATGTTCTCCCTCCAGAGTTGTGAATTTCATGCATTCCTGTGGCGTGCTGGGCTTCGAGGGTGGATGCTCATGCAACGGCTGGCAAGGATCGCCAGATGAGGGTCGTGGTTGGAAGCTCCTTCACGTGAAATGTAAGACTGTAAGAAACATAGGATTCCGGCTCACGGCTGGGCGGACCTTGAAGCATGACTGCTTGGAGGAATGGCTAGACTACTAAGCTGTAGCATAATTATTGGCAGACCTGGGACTCGGTTTTAGAGGCAATACTTGAATCACTGCGGATGGTGAGACTCCGAACCCTCGCTGCAGCTATGCTCTCCAATGTAGTTGCCTTGTGGCCATGGATTATCAAACCTAATTCCCTTTATTGTGGGGATCCGAGTATGGACTAGCCGAAAAGGGGAGCACATTGGGTTTACCTTTAGGCACCTCTCATACCATCAAGGGCCGAGGCACCATAGTGGCCGGAAGACCGGGATCCATCCGAGTACCCATCGTCCATGTCGACGTTCAAAATTTCAAGGCTTAAGACACACGGTCACTTGCCGGGCGTCCCACACGTAGAGGATCCGGGGGTGATATGAGACCGTTCTAGAATGGAAGGAGCAATATCTTTGCAGATGGCAATGGCCAATGGCACATGCATTATTGGGTAGACAATCACTGCGCTGACTGTCTGGCAACAGAGGCGTCTCGCCTTGAGAGATTGAACCGGCAGCACGACCTGAAACTCTGCCTGTGGCCTACCGGCTTTCGGCTTTAGGCTGAATGCAATGGCCTGAATAGAACAAGGTTCCGAAGCACACCATACTAAGGAACCTGTAACCAATGACAATTCTTCTGTATTAGGATCTTATAAACTTCGGGAATTCACCTCTAGCGTGCTTGACCAACACGACTCCCTGAATACTCATGCAGCAATTCCTCTGATGAAATTCCCAAAAAGAGTCATCGGCCCTCCCTTTTGCAGCTGGGGCTCCTTGATTGCTGACCGTACACCCTAAACGGCCCCAACCCAAAACCCAACGCTCCAAACTCCATGAACCCTACACCCTATACACCCTATAAGCCCTAAGCCCTATAAACCCCTAAACCCCAAACCCTGTAAACCCTAAACCCTAAGCCTCTAAACCCCAAACCCTGTCTACCCTAAACCCTAAGCCCCTAAACCCCAAACCCTCTCAACCCTAAACCGGGAGCCCCTAAACCCAAAACCCCAAACCCTGTAAAACCTAAACCCTAAACCCCTAAACCCTCAACCCCAAACCCTAAACCGATATTTCAGATATTTCATGAGCCACAGGGGGACTGGAGGCTCTGGCTTTGCAAAAGCTTCACTCTTGCAGGGGTGCGCCAATCGTGGTCCAGACGAATTCGGGTGGGGTGTTTAAAGGGTTTCGGACTTATAGGGCTTAGGACTTATAGGGCTTATAGGGTTTAGGGGCGAGAGACTACGACGAGGTCATGCAATGATTTTTTGGGAGCACGGTTGCTATGCTGCTATACCACAAGCACTGGAGCAGGGACGCCCACGCTTTCCGAGTTAAGAGTCCGGTTCGTGGGGAGTTTCAGCAGCAATGACCCTTTCAATGTAGGATCCACGATCCTAAACCCTGGACCCTACACCCTAAACCGGCTCCATGGCCCCAAATTCAAGTCAACACGCCCCAAGTCCTGGAGGGGATGTTGCATACGTCCCTTACCTTAGCGGCCTAACACCCGCACCCAGGGGGGGGGGTGCCCTTGTTTCAACTTCTCTGTTAATGAAGTGCCGGAAGATGATCATTGCAACGACCTACAGGCTTCGGTTGACTTAATGGTTTTGGGGGACATCAGTCACCAGGCAAGACTCGCATCTCAGCAGCTGTTTGTCCATGCGCTGGTTCTTGGCAATCGATACGATCTCACAATCGCTTAAATCCAGGGCAGCATGGTCGTTCCCGGAACTTCCAAATCCACTTCAAGCCCTTAGCAGTTACGCACCCTAGTGGACGCCGGGCATTCCTTATCTATAGACGTACTTTGGGGGACTCGGGTGGGCCACGATTTAGGGAATCCCTCAGTGAGCAAAGTTTTCGATTCAAGCATTAGCAGGTTCCCACATGCAGAGCTGCAAAAGTGCACCCCCCAGTTTGCGGAACAGGTTGGGGATATGCAATGCTGGACTCCTATCGAATCACATGCAACAGTACTGACATCAACGACACGTCCCGGCAGCTCCAACAACATTACGGATCTACTGTGGGGATTTCGGACCGTCTCACTGGCTTTTGGGAGATCCGGTTTGCTCCACACTCTCCTGTGTCAGTGGCTACAGAACAAGTCCAAACCCGGAACCCCAAAATGCAACCCGCAAACCCTCAGTCTCGCTCTCTGAAATCCCAACCCACAAGCATTGGTTGCATATGAGTTGTTACTCTGCATAGCAGGAGCTAAATAATGAGATCGAGAACTGCAGAAGTGATTGACTTAATCAGTTCAGGCTTTACACACACACACATATATATATATAGATATATGTAAGAACTATGTTAACTATGCATGTTCGGCGTTGCTGCAGCCGCTAGCCTTCCGCTAAGTTCAGAAAATGTATACTAAGAACAATAAAGATGAATACATTTATGATCTTGGCAATAATGATACAGACTAGGACTAGGATCTTGTTGTCACGCAGGCTGTAGTGCACGCTCTGATGTTGTTGCTGGTGGTGCTTGTCCTGGGCATGGCAGTGGCAGTGGCGATGACAGGGATGATCGTCTTGGTCTGGCTCTGCTTCTTGATCCCTGTTGCACTTGTTGCAAAATGTTGTTGTCGATGATGCCCGTGTCGTTGTCGGCCGCAGGTAAATTGTTTCTGTTGTTCTATACAATTCCACTGTTTGTTGGAATCGAAGCATATCTTTCGCACGTGCACACGTGTAACGGTTCTATGCATGCGAGCCATGGCAAGTGTTTTCGGCTGCTGCGACGGTGATGCTCAGAAGGGTGCCTGGGACGCCGACGACGAGCATGATGCGGGCTAGACTTTCGGTGATGATGCTGATGATGGGGGTATGGTGCTGATGATGCGAGGTTCGACATGGTGACGACATATGTGTGCTACAGCCTGAAAACCAAAGCCCGAAGGTTGAACGCTACAAAGGCCCTGCCCCTCAACTCTACACCCTGAAACCCTGCAGCCTAAACCCCTATGTCCCAAACCCTTCACAGGACGGGTCAAAGTCAATGGAAGTCTTGAGCAAGTCCCTGGACCTTGGCATACAGGGCGCTTTGCGAAGGCAGCTTCCAGCTTGGCAGGTCTTGTTAATGTAGAGGCCTTAATATATTGGGGTATATTATAATGTATACGAAAACCACCCCCCCCAAGTAGTGCTGGTAATTATTTAGTAATTACTTAGGCCCCTATACTACGTGTTAGTCGTGGGTGTTGGGGTCTTGGGTTTCGACTCTGACACTCGCAAGGCAGGCTGGGCCTGGGTTAGGGGTCTGGCGCTCGTGACGGTTCAGGGTTGTACGGGCTTACGGTTTGGGTTTAGAGGTTCGTTGTCTTGGGCGCCGGGTGGTTTCAGATGTCGGGCTCATTGTGAGCTGCCCGGGAACTGCTCAATCACACGACTGATCTCTGAAGCCTTAAAAAAGCCACAAGGAAAATGACATGAACCACACAAAAGTTCTCGAAACTCCAAGCTAAGCCCCACACCCTGAACCCAATCCTAAATTTCCTGTTTCCTTAAACTAACCTCCCTGACTCACGGCCTCAGCTATAGAAGCCTGGCACACCAGAACCCTGCATAGCCCCGGATGTCTAGGACGATTACTACGGTTTGAGGGTTTCAGGGTTCAAGTTTCCGGTCTTTAGGGGTTTAGGGCTTTCGGCTTCAGGGTGGGGATTTTATGAGATTAGGCAGTATATGTTTCAGTTTAAGATTTAGGGTTTACAGCTTATGTTGTACGATATGAGGTCCCAGACATCTACCCCAACGCAAACCTCTGAACCGTGAACCCGAGTCCCCTCAAAGCAACAAGAACTGAACACACTAGGCCGCGGCCTATTGAATAAGTGTTACGGTTCAGGGTGTATGGTTTAGGCTGGCGAGCTTATCTTTACGCAAACCCTGAATACCTTCGGTGCCCTTAGGGTGTGACGCCCGTGGCAGTGTAACGCCTGCACAGCCAATGCAGGGCGAGCTGGGGAACTGAAGGAGCTGAAGGTGTCTCCAGGTCTGGAATCCTCTTACTACAACATAAAGATTATGATTGATAGTATTCCCAAACGCATAAAACCTGGCCATCAATGGGCATTCATAGGCCCTGCCCGCCTTCAAGGATGTTTAACACGCTTCAATTAGGACTTTCATGGACGTTCGATCCCTTTCTTCCGTTTAAATAGGCCCTGAGACTTTAGCCTAAAGCCTAAACCTCACACCCTAAACCCTACCCCCTCCCCCCCATTTGAGAAAACTTCGGTATGACAGCATCAGCGGGTTCCAATAACGACACCTTATTTGGCATGAGGGTCCTTCGCTCTCGGGTATATTTGCCCTTGTTGTCCGAAACTTCCATCTGATAGCAGTCACAACATTTTTTTCGGGCCTGAGATAAACATACAAGGCCTCAGCCTTGTAAGTTCTCGAACTGAACAAACCTCGAAGAGAAACTCCTTCCAATCTTGCAACTCCGCGGGCATACGCTCGTCATACAGGGTATGTAACAGCCCAATGAACTTCTTGAGCCGTACTGTCGAAACCTAAACCCTGCAAGCCCTAAAGCCGAAATCCTGAAACCTTACGGGTTTAGGGTTTAGGAGCTCCAACCAAAAGGATTACAGCCCTAGAGGACAGTGCTATGACCGTTGTGCCCCTGACCCGATTTTCATGCCTTAACCTGCTGCCTGCCATGAGGTCATACTCCGGGGTGTTTCTTAGGCTGTCTTCTCACAATACCTTGCCGTGACATGAAACACCGAAGCTCTTATATCAAATTTGCATATCTTAGCCACATGCGGCGCAACATGCGCACGACAGAGAGAGAGAGAGAGAGAGATGTATGTAATTATACATATATGGATACATGCATACACATGCATAGAAACTTTGTAATAGTGGTCGGTGATATGTGGGTGTATAAACATATATACATATATGTATATAGGTATATATATATATATACATATATACATATATATATATATATATGCATATATATATACACATATGTATATACACATGTATATATACATATATATATATGTGTATACATATATATGTATATGTATATGTATATTTGTACCTTTATATATTTATGTATCTCTGCATCTTTTATTGAGTTCGTGATTGTTTGTTTATCCAGGATTCCAAGTCGTATGCAAGCAAGGAAAGCCACTCCGTCCTTCTAGACCCGAAATCATGCCTTTCCCGCGTCCAGTTTCCCAACGCGGGGAGTTTCCACAGTCGGAGGCGAGCTCATGTGGCTCGTGCTGCATGCTCCTATGTACAGTATCTGCCATACCAGTGGACTGCTGCAATAGGGGGCCTGGAGTCTATTCTTACGAATCCCCTGGAGTTATGTTATACATATATATATATATATATGTATTTTAAGAAAGAGCATAATCCTACGAGCAGTAAAGGTCAAGGCTCGGCTCAGTCCGGCGGCACTTTGACCTCAAAGCACGCGGTTGGGGCTCTCTTTCGTCCAGCTTGAGATTGCCACGCAAGGCTTGATCGAGTCCAAAGTTTGTAGGCTATGCCCTCAACACTTAACCCTAAACCCTACAGTATGTAAATGCGTCGGTGTCGTCGTGCTTCGGGTTGCGGTTGTTGGGCTCTGGGATTTGAAGCTTCTTCTGTTTCGAGCTTGCGCTTCGGTTCCGGTCCGGGATTCAGCTTGAACTGGCCTGAGGCCTGAACGTTCCAAACCTGAAATCGCCAAATCCTCCTGAATTCTGATAACACCCTGAAAAATCCCAACATCCAAAACCCCAAATCTTAAGCCCAAACCTCAAACCCTAGCATCCCACAGCCCGAAAACCCCGAAGATGCCAGAATGAAAGCTGAGACTCTTCCGGAAAAGTGAACCTCGGCGAATGCTCCACAGGAATGCGAAATTCACGGTATGCCATCACCTGCGCTCGGGTTCCGGAGTACCCACGGTTAGGGCTGCGGGATTTTAGGCTTCTTGTCCTTGTGCTTACGGTTTCGGAGGTTATCGTAAGTATGGGGTGTCCAGACTAAGATCGCTAATCTCACGGCCGACACGGCCGATAACACGTAAACATCATGCTACGAGTGTAATGCCCTGTGCTCTTCCGCAGGCCCGGGGGCAAAAGGGAGAGATGAGCACTGTTCTGTGGATGGTGATGGAAGCGGCCACGGTCGGGCTTGGACTGAAAGGCAAGGGAGAAGAACACCTGAAGCCCCAAACAGTATATAAACCCTGCACCCTAGACTTTGAGAGTTTCGGGCCAATGGCTCGTGGCGAAGGTCCGGAGTTCCTTTGAATACTTCGCTTCGATGATTGAGAGGCTTCAACGCGGATCCGGCCTCACCGCGCGGCCGGTTTAGCAAGTATACAGCATATGCATGCTTGAGGACCATACAACAAGTTACAACAAGGTACAGCACCGGCCAAGCTGCAAACTAGCCTGCAACCGAGTGCAAACTTACAACCCACGCGTATTTGTCGTCTCCGTCCCGCTCGCCCTCGCTCGATCTCTCTCGATCTCTTTCCATCTCTCTCTCTCTCTCTCTCTCTCTCTTCCTACCTAGCTACCTAGCTATCTATCTGTCTATCTGTTTACCTACATACATACATACGTACATACATACATACATACATACGTGCATAAATTTGTACCTACATGCATGCATACATACATACGGACATGTATGTGTACATATACAGGTCCGTATAAGTATGTCTAAAGGTTTACTTTTCGTAACATCCGGACTCGAGCGTGTGTGTGTGTGTTTTTTTTTTTTGTGTGTGTGTGTGTGTTTTTTTGTGTGTGTGTGCGGGTGTGTGTGTGTGGTGTTGTTGTTGTTAGCTTGTCTGCATGCATGCATGCATGCGTATGTATATATATATATTGCACGGGGGCATGTCCATATTCAAGCCGGCATGCATCAGCTCAGGTATAGATGCTGGATAAAGAATTAAAAGCTGGTACCTTCCTCACTTTAGGCTCCAGTTGCTTCGATGCTGCTCATATTGCCACCTGCTGACAATGTAGTTGAAGCAATCACCCCCCAACCCCCCACAAGTTCACCAGTCCCAAAAAGAAAGTCCTTCATCAATGGCCGAAGACAAACCCGACATGCGAAGCCCCAAGGAAGATTCCTTAATACTTAGAAAAGGGTTTGGGGGGCCCATTATACTGTAGTTATAATAAGAACCCCTGAGGAATAATATAGGTAATTGTTTTGGCTTCTATACTACCCATAGTGCACTGGTAGATCGGCAATGCCCTGGGCCTGAGGCCTAGGCTAGAGGCAGCCAGTTGGGGTTTAGGGTATAGTGCTTCGGGTTTAGGGTTCTAGAGGCAGCCAATGAAATGCCGACCGACTGAAGGAAAATTGAGGGACCATGGATCTTAAGCCCTCAACTTTAAACAGGACTCTAAAGCGAAACTACCGGCCCTCGCAATCCAAGTCACAGCATACACAACGTTGAAGAGAAGGCAAAGGCCACTAAACACGGCAGCCGCCTGAGATTAGGGGGGTTTGATCTCGGATAACACGAAACCCCAAACCCTAAACCTTTAAGAGTTTATGTGTTGCTTCAGCGGGTCAAAGGTGCCGTTGCACAAGGAGCGAATTGAATTGAACAGAGCTGTTTTAGCGAGACCTCTCAAAAACGTCACTGATCTGGGTTGACTGAATGTAGACTGAACGACAACTACACTGTCTGTCAGCTCCAACACCACCGTTCCAACAGTCTAGGCATAACTGCCAGCTGTTGCAGCGGGTACGGTAAGCCTGGCTTAGGCTTAGTCCCGAACAGTGACCCCTTTCCACACGTGGACTTCCGGCAGTCGAAGATATGCTCTGCCACGAAGAATCCCAAGTTTCGGGTCCGGTTCAGCAGTGATTTTCGGACTTGCAGGGCCCCAGGACAAGGCCTGCACGTGTATGCTGTTAGTATCTTGTAGGGTCGCATCGATTTAGGGATCCACTAGTGGATGCAGGGGCAGAAAGCACACCTCCAGTGAACGCTCGGCGAGCTGGAGTGTCGACTCGGGCACAGCCCATCTTCAACTAACCTAACCCCTTGAAGAGCCGCAAACGATAAGCGGGACAAAAACTTGTCAAGGGGCACGAAGCTGCTGCAGCATCTCCTTCTCAAGTATGAGGCTCACCAGGCTTGTCAGCAAAAGCAGCTGAAGAGTTACGACTTGGCTGCACTGGAGTTTGCAGGCCCGAGGTCACAATTTCTCATTAGAGCCCATAGCCAGGACATGCCATCCAGCCTCATTCTTGCTTCTTCGACACTTGCGTTCTTGACGGTTGGCAATAACCATGGAGCCAAAATCCTCGATGCTAGAAGTACAAGCCCTCTGCTGTCAACCTGATTCCTCAAGCTTCGCTGATTAAGTGACAAACAGGACCTAAACATATACTATACGCAGTAGTTAAGAATATACTGTAGTATACTACAGCCTATTGGACTGTGTCAGGGTTAAATGATGTACTTTAGTAGACTATAACATACGAGAGTATGTAACAACAGACTACTAAAAACCCCACCAAAACCCTAAAAAAAACCCTAAAAACACCAAAAACCCTAAAAGCCATAATGTACACCATAACCGTCTCCTCGGGCAGGAGAACGATCAACACAGCCGCAGCCGTGAGGAACAAGAAGCTGACCTCAACATCGAGAGGTGGCTCCTAGGATTCTCGGGCCTGGAGCATAGATAGATAAATAGACAAATAGATAGACAGATCGATAGATAGATAGTTAGATAACCAGATAGATAGATAGATGGATAGATAGATAGATGTTGATACATATCTACCGGCTTTAGGCTGCAAAACATGAGGTGTCCACCGGCTCTTTGAGGATTCAATCTTCCTTTTTATCTCGATGGCAGTCCGGAATGTGCTCAACAAGCGCTTCTGCCCATCGCTGCTGCTTCCAATTTCCCGACAGCCTATACCCTAATTGCCGAAGCATTCTTTATGCTTTCTCCTTTTAATTCCTACTCCCACGACCATTAAGCTGTAAGTTTTGGACTATGGTCCAAGGCTTCGGGTTACGACGAGGATGACTAACAAAAGGCGTGAAAAAAGAACCCATCTTTTCCGACTATGCCTGCTACTTCGAGCTATCAGCGCTGTTTGTTGAAATCAGCGGTTCAATTTAGAAGGTTGGGGCTTGCGAATTTCTTTGCACCAGGTCAAGACAGCAAACATACAGAACAACGGGATCACAAAGCCCTGGAACACAAGAGCCGGTTGTGGCAAAGGTGCAGCGATGTAGGTGTCAAGCATGGTGAGGTAGCCCAGCTTCGGCACACTCTCCTTAGATGCTGCGCCTACGCCCATGAACCCTTTTGCAGCTGGACTCTGAGTGTTAGAATCCCGAGACCCTAAATTAACCCTGAAACCCTAAACCACTTAAGCGCTAAAGCCTTTAAGCCCAAGACACTGTCGCCTGTCAGTGTGTGGTCATACAACTGGGGAGAATCTATCCTTATGCTCGCATATGGGGGCTTCGTAAGCATTAGAGATGCTTGCTGAAAAAGGGTTCGCAACGTCAGGATCCGACTGTTTAGGGTCGGCCCCGGAGTTTGGCGAAGCTCGCAATTCTCACATCATCCTTATATCCGGAAGTTCTGGTATTGTCTTGTGATACTACTCGGGAACATTGCAAGAGCACGTGTCTTCAACAGACTAGCAGTTGTTTCGGTGTTTGGGGGTCATTGTAAGCGTGGCTTCCGCATGCCATGACTACTATGGCGTCCGGAAGCCGGGTACGACGGAAAGCAGTGTCAGGTGTCAGTACACCCAAGAAACGAACTACCAACGCATCAGGATCCGAAGGATTCCACCTGGCCGCCTGCAAAGGGATGGAAGGTTGAAAAGAACATAAGCGATGGCTCAGTGTAGGAGAACTTCATAGCGACCATGGTCAGCATCAGTCCGGCGACGAGAGACAGTGGAGACTCACCTTCCACAAGGAGCGAGACAAACAAAAGCCCCCCCATTCTCTTGGGTTTTGCGTCAAGTCGATCCGATCCAAAAGCACACCTAGCTTGTCGTGTGTCGCTACAAACCAAATCTGTGTCAACAGCTGGGCTTTGATGTTTTGACACATGTACTGCACACTTACGGCTTCTCACAGGTATATGCGTGCCTGTACATCATGTACATATTTGCACATATATATATATATAGTATATAGTATATGAATATATTATAGCGTGTATGTATTTATGTACAGATTTAGAAACGAACAAATATGTTTTACATAGCCTGGCAAACCTGCCAAGTTGATCGAAACCTTTGTTGGCTATCTGTCAGAGACATAGCCCTAGGCCCTAAACATCCTTCGCCAATCAAGGACAACATCATGTTTAGGGTTTAGGGTTTAGGGTTTAGATACATTCTGTCAAAAACGGAACCAAGAGCTTCTGTGTGTAATAGGTACAAGGTTTGGTCGCGGACTTAACCCTTCAAGCTTAAGCCGTTATGCCCCTAAACCTAAACCTGCGGCGTCCCTGCGGTTCAAGTTCGGGATTCTCGCCCGCTTTCTGCCTGCAGTCTTAAGACGACTTGTGCTGCAAATCTGCAGAAACTTCTTTTCCGAGATTTTCTGAGCTTACACGTAGCTCCTTAACTCCAAACAAAACTTCGCATGGTGGGTCACGTTGCAAACGGCGAGCCTGCCTCCCAAGACGATGCCATTGGGTGCCTCGCCGGACGCGATGAGGATTGCACCTCGAACAAGTCTCACAGCTCGTTAGGATGTAGCAGGTAGCCACTTCGAGCGTGCACTGTTCCGGCTTGAGGGCTCCGGCTGTTCTGGGTAATTGGAACCCTCGGGCGTTGGGGTGCCACCTTGAAGTACACAGCTGTAGAAGCTGGTGTGGCAGGAAATGAGACCCGGACCCATGACCTGATCATTGATGTTGCCTCATAACTCCCACACCCATCGAGCTCAAAGTTCATGGGGTTAGGGTTTCGTCTCACACCCTAGGAGACCTAAGCTCAAAAAACATCCGAAATCGCAAGTCGAAAATCCCAGAACCCTCGTCAACTTGCCCGACACAAGCCCCTAACGGCTTGGACGCTTCGGGCCTGGGGGCTTTCAGACAGGAGCTTCTTTCCGTGCAAGCAGACAAGAGGGAAGGAACGGAAACGACCCCTTATAAACCCTAAACCCGCAGGCTGTTGCCTTATAAGTAATTGCCAGGAAGCGCGAACCAAATGTGGAGTGTACTCCAGGCTCGACGCTGGGCAAATTAAAAACTATAATCGTGCGAGTCCGTTGTTTCAGTTAAGTGCACGAATGTGCACGTGAATCTTGCAAGCAAAGCAGTAATGTACGACCCAACTGCCAGCAATAATCGGGAATAGGAGAAAGTCATAAGCGCACCGAGCTAAGCGAGCACACGAATTGGCGCTTTGGCTCTGTTTACTATTTTGGGCCTGCTCCGAAAAAGACATCTTGCACCTCGAAGTTGCAACCCACAATTTTTTTGTGGCGAGTTGAAATACAAGAAACACCGCTGAAAAAATCAACAACACCACACGAAAGCACGAAAGAGAAGTGGCTTACGCTTGTACTGCAACTCTTAGGGTGGATGAAAAGAGCTCACGCGATGCAGAGTTCTGTGAGCACATGTAACAATGGATTCCGGGCACCAGGAAACTAATCTTTGTAAAGGGCATGTGGCTGGCACCCATGAAGGTCACCACAGCAGTGGGGAACAGTAAGGCCACGATGAAGTAGAATGGCTTTCGGCGGACCTGATTCTGGGTCTAACATAAACGGTCTGTATTAACCCGAAAGTAATATCATTGACAACTATGTAGGCACGATAAGGGGCTCTGAGCACATTCTTGCCATTGTTCAGACCCCTATATGGTCACATATGGGACCCCGTAATCAGGTCCTTGGACAGTGAACGATTTATGCCAAAGCTTCCAGGGAAGCAAGAGTTCGGGTAAATGCCAGGTTTCAAACTAAACCCTGAACCAAAAGGATCCTTCAGCAGGTAAGACGACAGACGCTGTATGGAGGGGGGCGAAGATGTCGACCTTTGCCCGTGCGGTTTTGGCTGCGGCGTTGCGTAATTTCTTGAGCTTGAAACTGGGTTAAGGTCTTAGCCTTTGGGATGTATAGGGTTTAGGGTTTAGGGTTTTATGCCACCTGTTGATCTCATGGCTGTGGGTGGATAAGGCCTGCAGGATCTGCTGAGGCCAGGTGGAGTTTTGCCACTTATCACCGAAGTACACACTACTGTACCCTTAAGACCCTGAAGCCTAAACCTCACCACAACCTAGAACCCGCAATCCATACTCTAACCTAATAAGATGTCTATCCTTAAACCCTAAACCCTACTCTAAGCTACAGGATGCTAACCCTCAACCCTACTACTACAAGAAGCTGTAGTATGGTTTCCCTTTACCCTACACCCTACTATGATATCTATGAGCCACAAGATGCTGAGCTCAGCCCTCAACCCTACCATCAGCCATAAGGTGCTGTAAGTAAGACGTCGTGCCGGCGGGCCCAAAACCGGCCATAGAACATCAGCTCTCCCGTCCGAGCTCGGTTGGGGACGACGTTGCTTTCCTGGGAAGCTTCAAATTCGGGTTTGGGGTTTAAGGGGTTTAGGGGCTTTGGGTTTCGGGGCTCACACTCGGACAATCCAGGCGAGGCATATGGTTCGGCTTTGGGTTTAGGGGTTTAGGATATCGGTATGCTTCAGTGCTTCAGGTTCGGAGTTTCGTCGTGGGGCTTCGGGCTTAGGATTTGGGTTAGGGACTTTAAATTAAGATGCACCAGAGAAGTGCAAGCGGTGGCCTTGGACACACGGGTTCTTTGGGATGCCTTGTCTAGTTTGGGCTTTCAGGTTCGGGTAATGTTTGGGGCGGATGAGGATTTGAGGGAATGCCCACATTCGTCCAAAACCTTCGTAATCCCAATGCACACGCTGGTCTCGAGACCTAAATCCCCAACTCTAAATCCAAAACCCCGAAACCCTGCAACCCCTAAGCTGAACCCTGAACCCCTAAACCCCAAACCCTAAAACCCCTAACCCCTAAACCCTAAAACCCCTAAACCCTACATCGAATCCCAGGCTCGCAAATGTAGGGGTCCCATCCCGCACACGGGGTGGGATCGCCACGGAAGCCCAAGACATCAAATTCCTCCCAAGGTTCCAGCTTCAGGTCTAGGACATTTTCAGGTGGGTAGTTATCGTTCTGAGCCTTATAGAAGGTCTATATACCTTATAAGAGCCTTATAGAAGCCCTGCATACCCTGAACTCCCCACCTGTAGTTTCCTTTAAACAGGGTGTCTATTATGATTGGGCTTCGGTTGGTGGACCGGGAATACCCACTTTCCTATGCTCAGAAACAAGTTTGATGGAGAGCTAAAACTTCCTCGCAATAGAGCATGTGCGCCTAAAGACGAGACAAGGCAAACTCATCTAAGGAGCTTGCAAGTGATATGCAACACCGCCAGCCCTGCCTTCATACGCACAGGCTATACTGGCGCACTTTCTGCTACTGTTGCGACTGTGCCCGCAATTTCATTGAGCCATAGTCTAAGCCATAGTCCTGAAACGCAAATCGAAAAGCCCGGATTGAGCCACTCCGGTCCCAACCCTAACCTTGACCCTAGACCGTAAACCCTAAACCCTTTAAATCCAAAGTGCCGAAATCCGACACTGTTTTCGGGGTTTTTCGGGTTTAGGGTTAATTAAGGGCCAGATTACAGTGCTGTGGCTTTGATTTTAGCTTCGATGCTTTGAAAGGATTTCGGGTCTTTGGGGGTTCTAGGGCGGCGTTTCCGGTCTACGCCGAGAAAACAGATCCTGCACCCCAGGCCTGGGGGAAAAAATCCGATACATCCTATTACGGAATGTACCTTAAAACCATAGGGGCCTTAATATTATGATTTAAGGTATATTCCTTAACTAAGGGATATTGTGGCATCTGACCCAGCCATCTCCCTGTACTTGGAAAGCGGGTAGTTTTCTACATTAGGGTCCCCTCTTTGAATCCCCAATAGAGTACGGCACCCTTATAAAAAAAGACCCTAAAAGGGACCCTACTTTAGAGAACTACCCAAGTGTGTCCGACCACATCCCGCACCCCACAGCCTGCATCTGAGAATCAGACCCTCACACCTCAACCCCTAAACCCTAAAGCCTAAAACCCTAAACCCTAAACCCCTAAACCCCTAAACCCTAAACCCCTATAAACCCCTAAACTCTAAAACGCAAGTCGATAACTTATACGAACCGGAACCCCGGACTCTCCGACCCTACAGTTTAAATTTGGGGTTGATCTCTGATAGAATATAGTAGTCCTTAAAAAAGGTAGGCACAATCTAGTATAATCTAGTACAGTATAATATGACATTGTAATATAATCAACCAATGATACAGTGTATAGGTATTTGGGATCCAGGTGAGATATAAAATCTGCAGAGGCCTGGAAGCTGGTACCCAGCGCATAGGAACGCCCAAACTCCTCGATGCGGACATGTCGCCAGATCCTGCAGGCTAGGACAGGGGTCTTGGGGGCTTAGGGGGCATGGGGACTTTGGGGCTTCAATAACCTAAAACCTAAAAACCCTAAACCCTAAACCTTAATTAAACCCTAAACATTAAATCTTAAACCCAAAGCCCTATAAACCCTAAACCCTAAACCTTAAACCCAAAGACCCTAAACCCAAAGCCCTAAAACGCTTGTGGCTTCGGAGACTTTGGGGTCTGACGGGTTCTTGGAATGAGCCTTTTTTTGGGTTTCCGGATAAAGTGAGGTCGTTGGAGATTTGGGGGTAGGAGATTTAGGCAGACAGGGTAGGGGGCTTTCTAGTTCCCCACCATACAACTCAAAATCCACAAACATCCCTGAACCTACACCCGCAAACCGTAAACTCTAAGCCCCCCTACCGCAAATCCTGGACTGAGTCTGCCTCCTGTCGGCCCCAGGGATTTTAAGGCTTAGGGTTGCGGGCATACCAGAAGCCACCTCACCCACAGTAAACATGAGATGCGGGCTTACACGGCAAATAAGAAACTGTTTTGGGCGACTGCTTGCGTTGATACTCAAATATGTAAACGAGCATTTACTTAAATAACGTCTTCGGGATACACATATTGGAATAAAGCTTTCAACAGGAACATGGATCCTGAGGATAATGTCGAAGGACATACGGGATCAGAGCAGGGAGCATGGCCCTTTAGCTGCTGGCTGGCTTTTTCAGGGGGCCGTGAGGATGTCAGAAACAATCCTCAAGCGTCCCGATGTAACTAGATTGGAACCCAAAGTATGTGACTACAACTATATGGGAGCCTGGTAGGGGGATGTCCAGAGCTGACACCAAAGGAAAGCGTTCAGGCACGCTTTCTGGGGCTTCTGCTTGGGGTGGGGCTCTTCGTATGCCAGGCCCTGAAGGGGTTGGATGTAGCAGCCACGGCGTATAAGATAGTAATAACAACAAGATATCACATCACATAAATACAGATATAGCCATGAATACAACTACTAGATAGATAGCTCTCTCTATCTACATATATTTATATGTATGTTATGTTTCATATCATAAGAAACAAGGCCTGAGGCGGCCTCGGGTCGGATGTGCGAGAAAGGACCTGAGACCTAAAGCATACAAAGCTCTCAATCCGGTAAACCCGCTGTTGCATCAGGACTTGTGCAATCATCTGAAGGTCTGGGCATACGGAAGAAAACCAGAAACCCTAAAGGGGGATTCAGTCTATGCTTGTTCTGTAATTGCCGGTTGCCTTGACAGCTCAATTTAGCAAGTGAGACAAGCATCATAAAACCCTGGATGACTCATTTTTGTCCCATGGAAAAGGCACCTACATCCAGAACCTTGCAGAGCCTTGAAACCCGAAACCCCCAAACCCTGAACCCCCAAACAGAAACACAAATAAAACGCACCAGACACGCTGAGCCCTAACAACCAAAGGCGGTGCCTCGTCCAAAAGATTGCAGACATCTCATGCGAGTCAAAGGGAAAAGTGTGCCTCAGGAACACTGCTGTGGAGTTGAAGACAACGTTGGGAACAAGGACCCTGATATAATCGACGCTCGTGGGACATCCTTAACCCGAAACCTTTTCCGTCCCAAACGGTCTATCATCCTATCTCCATCGCACAGAAGGTGCCTTGTACATGCTGTATTACCGGCAACCGCACTCAGGAGGTGCTTGAACGTCTTGAAAGTGTTGGTTTCACGGCAGGCTGTGGATCTTGCTTTTTATTCCATCGCACAGCCCTTCTGTCTGTTGTATATGTCGCTTGGCACAGCTCAGATACCTGGAGGCCAGAGTGCAATCCGCTGTGCATGAAGGATGTGATGAGATGCTGGATTGGTCCTCGAAACTCGAAACCATCTGATAACGCCAACTGCCCCCGGCCAGGCTCAGGCGTCCGCTTCCTTCTTCTCACTCGTGGTGGACTCGAGCTCGTGGGTCACCTTGAAGACGCCGGCAGCAACTGCGGCACCCACGAGCTCGAAGCCTGAGTAGATCAGGGCCTTGAAGAAGAAGCCTCCATTCAGAATGTTGGCTGCTGCAATGCCGAAGGACACGGCGGGGTTGAGAGATCCACCAGAGATGCCACCGATGGCAAAGCCACCGACGGTGACGCAAGAGCCGATGGCGAGGCCGAAGAGGTGGGAGGCCTTAGTGCGCTCGGAGACGGCGACGCAAAGCACCACGAAGCAAAGCACAAAGGTGTAGACGATCTCCGCCACGGACACACCCGCCCAGGTGCTAGAGCCGACCGGTCCGAGACCAAAAGTGGCTCCCTTGTAGATGAAGGCATAGGTCATGGCTGCAGCGATGCCTCCTGCGATCTGCACGCCCGCATAGGTTCCGGCCTTGGCTGGCGTGAGCTCAGGGCAGCGGCCCGAGGCGAGAATGGCAACGGTGACGGCTGGGTTGAAGTGGGCACCGGAGACATCGCCCAAGGCGTAGATCATCGAGGTGAGGCCCGCAGCAATGGAGAAGGCAGCAGCCTTAGAGTTTCCAAGGACGTTGAGGCCGACCGTGAGGACCAACATGTAGGTTCCCAGGAACTCGCTCACCAGCTCGGTGGCCTGGCTCTTCTCTCCTCCAAAATCTTCAGGGCGAACCACCTTGAAGAGAGCGGCGGCCATGGCGGCACCAAGAAGCTCGAAGACGACGTAGGCAATGGACCAACCGAAGCCCCTGCCCGCGCTGGACACGTCGATGCCCAAAGCCACGGCCGGGTTGAAGCAGCCGCCGGAGACAGCACCAGCACCATAGGCACCTGCAACCACGGTGAAGGCGATGGCCATGCCGTAGTACTGGTTCTTCTCCGCGACATTCTTCTTGGCAGCAGCCACAGTCACATTCATGACAACGAAGGTCAGCATGAAGGTGTAGAGGAGTTCGCAGAGCCCCGCATGGTACCACGAGAAGCCTTTGGCAGGAGCCAGGTTGAAGCTTTGGCCGAAGAGCAAGGAATAGCAGATGGCGGCCGAAATGCCGGCAGCAGTTTGCACGCCGGCGTAGACGCCAACCGTCTTCCAATCCAGGCCTGGGCCTCCCATGGCACGGGAGATACCGAGCGTCACGGACACGGCCGGGTTGAAATTCCCCCCCGAAATGCCGCCCAGCGCATAGATGCAGACCATCAGGACAAAGGCGATGGACACACCGGCCCAGGTCGCCGATCCACCCAAGACGTTGCAGCCCACCGTGAAGATCAAGAGGAAGGTACCCACGAACTCTGCCGTGCACTTGGCAGCGATCGTGGGCTCGGTCGTCATGGCTGCAACGCAGGGAGCTTCAATGAAACTGAGAGTCTCAAGGGCTTGAGTTGGCTGCGGCAGCACACACACCTGGAGTGTCTGAAGAGCATCGGACTCCTGCAACAAGCAATCCAAGCAGCCAGTGCATCTCAGAGTAGTCCAGAAAGGAGTCGGAATCATTAGAATATAAGCGGGTTTCGAGGTATCATATAGTAACATAGCACGATTGGGACTTTAACGCGTCATCATTTCGAAGTGTTCGACCTTTATATATTCCTGCTCGCATGCTCGAGTATGGCTTATGCCCAAACTCATTGAGATCAACGTCGCTAAACCCTAAACTTTCCTAAGCCCTAACGTCAGCTTCCCGGACCCCAAGTCTTCAGCTGCCAGGCGGCAAAGAGGGTGTGTTGTACCAAAGAGATTCCACATCCCAACTGCACTGGATCATCTTCGTCGTCGGTTCGACACCTGTCTGGGTCTGTCAGCTTTGGGGTCCTGCAGGGGGATTTTCGGTTCCTAAACCTCGGGCTTCTAGATTCTAGAGTTAGTTGCTTTTAGTGCATGACAAGGCGCGAAGCCTGGCGTCGCCAGAGATCTTTGGATATGGCTCCTCCCAAGGTTGAAGCCAGCATCCGTTCTTTGTCGACATGTCCAGGGCAGAAGCTTCAACTTACAACATTCCTAGCAGCAGTCCATTTCTCCTACCTGAAGCTGCTGCGGAAGCACATCATGCTTAATTTCCACCTCTCCGGTCCCTTATTAGAGGCCTGATCGGTTCTACAGGCGGGACACCAGTAATTGCAAAGCACAGCACACCATCTGAAGGGATTGCCTCGCCAAGCTCTCTGTGCCAATTGACCACACCAATGCGCATGTAGCCTCAACTGACCAGGATTCCGGTTTCACCGGAGCCTTCACAATAATGGCAACTGCTCCGTTCTCCCCTGGCTCCCCATCAACCCCAAAAAGAGCCACCTGCCACGTAAAGCGCGCGCTACGGACTTAAGTCAGGCTGCCCCTTTGCCCGCAAAATCATCAACATCTCATCGGAAAGGTGCTTAATCATCTGAGCTCTTTGGCCCCGATTTGATGGTTGAAAACGATTCAGAATCCGACCGAGCTGCGCATAAGATTTTCCGCCTCCGTCTGCTCTTGCATGGGCCAAAACCTGTGTGTAGCAGTGTAGCTTCTCTGCGAATTTTGTAATATATTACAGGGCCTTCATAACCAGAATAAGTTTTGGGGTGTATATATATATATACATATATATATATATAATCAGCTAGGAACCTCAAAAACTATCTACTTTTCAGGCTACCATGTTGGTTAGTCAGTTTGACCTGGCACACCAGGTGACACGCGGTAATCTCATCATTCGCTTTGGACGTTCGGTTTCAACCCAAACCTCAGCCCTCAAACCGCTTGAACCCGCACACACCCAGATGTCTCAAAGCTCGGGCAGATCATTCTGGTTTTGGCTTCAGTTTTGGGGCTTTAGGCTTTTAGAGTCTAGGGTTTCGACTCTCACGAGGCATGCAAGACTTCACGGCGACTGGGCCACTAAACAAGGAATCTCAGCACGAAGGACCTCCCCCTGCATTAAATAAGATCGCCTCAGCCTATAAACCCTACTGAGCCCTACTGTGCACCCACCAAAAAAAGGCAACGACTGTAGAGGCCCCAGCACTGACAGGCTCACGTCAGTTGAAGTAAACCAGCGACAGCTGATTTCCATTCTTCCCAGCCAAACCGTAGCCTCCCACAAGAGCCCGGCCCAAACTCAGAGCTACAAATTACCACGACACGTCGGCAGATGCTACTTTAGTATCTACTAGACCTCCAAGTCGGATCGCCAGATCGCAACAACAAAATATTTTAACAGCCACACATCTACAAAACAAATTATGCGCGAAAATAAAACGCTTACGACGCCGAACTGATAATCGCACAGGGACGGCCTACCAATACCTTTCGTTAGCAGTCGGTGCACTACCTACTGAGCAGATTCGCTCAAGCTTACAGGTTCGCGGCTTCGCGGCTGGCAAGCTCTGCTCTAGCCTTTCTTGCTGCCTTTCTGCACTTGAGTTTATCTAGGATATATAGTGTTGACTAAACCTTTGGTTTAGGGTTTCCCGTGAAGCCGGAAACGAGAGCCCGCAGCTTTGGATTTTTGCGCTGTCAAGCCGGCTAAAGACCGACAATCCTTTCTGCGATCCAGCCATCCCCGCCATCCCTGCTCATCGGTTCAAGTCCCACAAATCATGATCTGGCAAGCGGCGCATCGTCGACTTTGCGCACATCGCCCTTGCACCATGCCTGCATGGACGCCAAGATCTCAAATTCCCCTCGCCTACGAATATTTCTTGACAAACGACGGATTAACGGTCCGTTGGGCACTGTACTCGTAGAGATGCAACCTTTTTCCACGGCATCGGAAGCGATTTGGAAGTTCTGTCGGGTTGTCGAAATCAATATGCCTAATCTCTGACACTCCGAAACAAACAACCTAGGATCTAAGCCCTAAGCTACTGCGAATGTAGCCGGAAGGGGGAACGACCCGGGAATAGTCACGGCTCCCATTCCAAGTAGTATGCTCATCCACTGTCACTCGCA
This sequence comes from Symbiodinium necroappetens, assembly GCA_905231915.1. Taxonomy (NCBI): domain Eukaryota; class Dinophyceae; order Suessiales; family Symbiodiniaceae; genus Symbiodinium; species Symbiodinium necroappetens. Next base: position 12,252 of record CAJNJA010002337.1, on the reverse strand, counting down.
TTATAATTTGAGGCAGGTGGACATTGGGCTCCCCCCAAACCTCTGCAGCTTGGCTCATCCTGTACTGCTTCTGTGCACTGAGTCAGCGCTTCAGCTCAAGGGCGCCCGGTGAAGCAGACACTGTGCACAAGACTTACCCTGTCAAGGACAAATTATGTATGCAGGAGCTGTCTCTCTCTCTCTCTCTCTATATATATATACAAACACACGTGTGTATATATATATATACAAACAAAAGATACATGAATAAAGTATAATATAGTGGTATGGATAAACCTAGGTATGAATCGCTACAGGTAGGGCTTGGGGCTGGTGGCTTTCAAAGCTTTAGAGGGGTAGCAGGAGGGCGCCCAGTCGCGGAATCCCCGAGCTTATGCCATCAAACTCCTTGGCCAAAGCAACAACTTGAAGCCCTAAACCCGAAACTGCCTCAAACTCCTTGGCCAAAGCAGCTTCAAGTCTCGACTTCAACTCCCCCGACACGGCGGGGGCATCCTGAGTGGGCCAAAAACCCTCCCCATGGTTGAGATTTCCCCTTCAGCTTTTTTGGGTATTCGGTTTAGGATTTAGGGAACCCTAAACCGTACAGCCTTTCGGGTTCATAGGTGTTCCTCGTACATGGTTGTGTAGGAGCTAGAAGGGAATGGTAAGACTGATTTGCAGGCTTCGGTTTGATCAGGGTTTGGATTGGGGGGTGTAGGATTTAGACTTTCTGTGCGGCGCTGTTTACATCCGTTCACGGACCGGTGGACACCTCATGAACTGCCGCGAGGATGGCCGCCTTTTCAATCATTTCCGTGAGCCCTACAGCCCCCCAAACCCGAGCACCCTTCAGCCCACTAAACCTTCCTCCGAAACCGAGTCAGCCTGAACATCGGACACGCACAATAAGCAGAAGGTCGCCACTACCAGAAAGAAAACTGCGCCGAATGGTACTACGATGCTTATGCTCTCAAGGATGAACCTTTACGGTCTGCCATGCCTTCTGTCTCCGTTTCCTCACCTCCTTCCTCCCAGCGATGATATAATGACAAGAGGCCCTATGTAGCTTCCCTGCAACGATACCTCAGGCCGTGGACTCCGGCCGCCCCTTTTTGCTGCCAGCTTCAATTGCATCTTGCAGTGCCGTCTTCGTCGCCTCATCCAGCTGAGGACCTGGCATGTGCTACTGCTTTTTTTGTTGCTCACGGCTGTGTTCCAGGGGTTTGCGGGACCGTGCGCGTCGCATCGCTGGCGCTGTGGTTCCGTGCACATTTTTCTCGCCAATGAGCCTTTGCGGGGATCGTGGGAGGGAGGGAGGAAGGGATGGAGAGGGAGGGAGGGAGGGAGGGGAGGGAGGGAGGGAGAGCGAGGGAGGGAGAGGGAGAGCCGGACCACAAGGTGATATCTGAATCTATAGAGAAGCACATTACTTGTAGGGCGCGAGCGGACTGTTGTATACAGGCCCAAATATCATCAGTTTTTATCTACACCTACCTCATTCCTGGAAGGCTGAATCTTGAACCCTTGAACCAACAACTCGTGTAAACTCAACATTCCTAAACGGCCACAAAGGTCCTCCGTGCCTAATTAACCTCACTTGGTTTTCCTAGTTTAGAAACATCTAGAAACCCTACTTCCTACGTCCTACTATGTACTTAGGATCCCGATCCTAAACCCTAGACTCGAAATATTGGAGCCTACTGCTTTGCACTGTGTAAGCAGTAGTAAGATAGGAGCCTGAGTAATTGCGGGTCTTATGCTGCAGGGCTGCTCCGTATGCGCAGACTTGTGCAAACCCCAGAACCCTCTTCTACTTGTTCAAGCCCCGCATCGAAACCCTCATAGTAAACCTTACAGAACCCTTTAAAGGAACCTTTAAACGCACCGTATTCTAATTTTGTGATCCTTTAACCCTTTGGTCTGCATGGCCAGGTCACCGAAATCACGAAGGTACACTGCTGGAGACACCTGGCGCTTAATTCGGCCGTAGGATGTATGGGCCACAGGATTTGCGGGTTCATGGAACAGCTTTGGGACAGCAGGTGCTCGGGGTTGCGAGCTTGACAACTAGAGGTAGTGAGGCTAGGACCACAAACCACACTGAAAGGCACACAACTACCTCACTGTTCGACCGTGATTCGCTTTTTGCCCGGCCGGCACCGGGCTAGTTTTTGATAAGCCAAGGAACTGTCATTCTGAGTTTGATGGGGTGTAGCATGGGGTTGAATTCCTGCACGTGCAAAGCAGTCTGAAGCACTAAAAGGCTGTGTCTGGCTGGATCGTGACCCTGGCGAGGCATGAATTCCAGGGAGGTTGATGTATATTCGGCACCTTACATGTACCAGCATCCACGGACACGCCCCGCTTTCGCCCCCACACGTATTGTGTCTATACCAACAAATTCAAGGTGCGTAGGGTCGAGCTCTTCCATGCCAATGCCGATGAGGGGTTCGCTTTTGTCTGTATACTCAGTTGAAACCCCAATGAACTTCTCTTAAAAATCCCTTGAAAGCAATTGAGAACCGATGCCTTCACATCTCTAGGAGCCTGCTTCTCTTTGTAGCGATTTTTCTTCCAGGGTTCAAGAACAACCGACCACTTCATGACGGAAGTCAGAAAATACCCTCGACTCAAATCGTCATTAGAAGCCCACGAAGTGAATGCCTAAACCTGCGCCCAACCCAACGCCTTCATAGACACACTGACATGGCCACCCCAGTAGAAGTTCACCAGGTCTACTTTGGAGATTCCCTGGATACTGACCTCAGCTGCGACTCTGCCGGGGGGCTCTTCTTCAAGGCTAAGGGAGTGGGGTCTGTGGCCCGAAGGTGTTGGGGTTAGTGGTGTAGGTTAGGGTTTGTTTCGGCGCTCAAACTGGGACAATCCAGGCGAGGCCTATGGGGTGAGGGGTTCTCGCTTAGCAGGTTGTATCTCCGCACGGGTTCTGTGCACCACTTCCTGAAGTCAGGTTAGGGTTTGGTTAGGGTGGCAGAAATCAGGTCATGAGCACGCATGAGTCATGGGGTCTGTTTAGGCTTATAGTTTTATCTATGGGAGATTGAAACTCAATTCATCTAGAAACAGCGGAACCACAAATCTCCGCACCTCCGGCAGCCTGGAGCCTCGGATCCGAATTCCCATGCAAGCTTCACAGAAGCCCAAGAAGTGCCTTGATAGCAGACCCTTGTCTTTAGGGTTTAAGTTTAGGGCTTTATACACATCGAAACGACAAGTGACAAGAGCTCTAACTACAATGCCCAAATTCGAGTTCGCTCCAGCTCTTGAACGTCTTGCAGGATTTAAGCGGCAGTCTCCTTGCTCTTACAGCCCCAAACCTTACCTGCCCTCATAACCCAAGACCTAATCCCGATAAGCCCTTTCAATCCGTAAAACAAACTCCGAAGTTAGATGTCTCGTAGGAGTGCAACTTCGCGGCAGTTAACCCAACGCTGGCTTCAGGATCGAATCGCTGGTCCTTGAGGGCTCTGAAGTGACTTCCAGAACTGGACCAGTGTCCAGCGCTCGGGCCGGGCCGCAAGGGCTTGTAGGGTTTATTTATACGGCATGCAACTTAAAGGCTTGCGGTTCGGGTCCCTTAATGTTCATCTGTGTCAGGATTATGATTATGAGACCTGGTTGTGAACTCTGGAACTCTATTTGGAACAAGACCCCCCNNCCCCCCCCCCCCCCCCCCCCGTGTGTACGCAAAGACTGAAGGTTAGCATGAAACCCTCGATCCTCCTTCCGACATTGTAATTATAGCATCCACAGGACCAAGATTCACGGAGACCGTGACCAAAGGCTTGATGAAACAGACGCTTCTCTGTCTGAAGACCGGCAACATTTGTACCCAACCAGTTGAATTCAGCTAGCTTGGCTTTGCATTCCAAAGATTAACTACAAGGAAACTCGGAGAACCTTCTCCATCCTCGGTACCGTTTACGAAAGGCAACATCTCCTAGCCCATAACTTTACAATTTCAGACTGCGAATCAAGATGGGCCCGATACCAATAGTTCCCCGGAGAACCCTGCCGGAATCTGTGAATACCTTGCTTGCAGCTTCAAGCGTGCATCCTCTGTGAGCACGAGACTGGATGGAGGTACCCCAGCCTTGTCCAGCCATGTGCGCCTGCAGCTGCAAACTACCATGGCCCTAGCCCACGTTGCCCTAAGCCGGAACTTGTTGAGGGTTTTGGAGTCGATAAGCATACCTCTAAGTCTCGATAGCAAGTCTCCAAACAAACCTGAGTTATCACCTATGAGCCCTAAAAGCTGGCAAAATCCGCTCCCGTCAAGCCTTAAACACAAAGCCTCCCTGCACCTTGCGTGCCTTGGGCTTGGGCAAGAGTGCCGGAAGTTTCTTGCAAGGGCAGTACACATCCATGTTCAGTGAAGCTTAGCTCGGCCACTGTGCATGAAAGAGTTCTGGCTGGCTCGCAGGGCTTTGGCAGGAAACCCGTCCGAATGAATCCGCACGAGGTCTCATGGTCCTGAAACTGCCCGGCGCATATAACCTAAGAGGTAAGTAAAATGGGTGGGTTAGACTCTGACTCTAACGGTTGGACTAGTGACAGCGGAGACTGCAGCTTAAGCAAAGCTTGCTCACATTCTTCTCTGGCTTCCTGAAGCATTCTCATTATTGCTTGGCTACAGGACTCGCGTGTCTGGCATCGGAAAACATCCTTACATCCCACCCCCACAACTCCGCCTGACGAGGGGGACCTTGGGCAAAGGCTGGCAGATCTTCCAAAGAATCTGGCCTTGGAGATGGGCGGCTCAGGGTTTCAAGATTGAGGCCTGGGCCTTCGGTTTCGTAGCATCTGCAGCATCCAACCGGGATCCAACCAGGGATGAGTATAGTTTGGGGTTTCCCTCGCAAGCAACATCAACATCTTCGATGCATGACCACCATCGCCATCATCATCGTCAGCATCACTGTCACCATGATAGACGCAGCATGCCAAGGCGGCCAGGACCTGACCGCGAAGTGTGGGCCTAAGGTAGTGCTGCAATGATGTCTGCTGTCTCTATGCATACCTCTTTTATGGGGAAGTGGGGGGCGTAGGGGTTTGGCAGAGGCTCCAAACACCCGCGGCATGAAGAGTCGATGTCGCTTGGAACAATGCAGCCTTGCAGAAACCAGAAGACCGACCAGAAGCCCGGCTACCTGCGTAGTAGGTTCCTGTCCATGTACACCAGAATTCTGGTCATCATATGTGCATGGATGCAAGGGCGTACATGTGACTGAGCTTGCAGAAGAGGAGTCGATGAAACATCAACCAAACCCCGCCGAAGCGTTTGCCAACGAAGTCACAACCGAGGTCTCGGTGACTGCACACGCGATGAAGAAGTGAATCGGTAAGAGTCGGCTCATGCAAGTAGCCTCCTTGGCGGTGGCTTCCAGTTGTGGATTCAATATGTACGGTTCGTACCAGAAAGAACGGGCACCGTGCCGAGACTTTTAGTGAATTTTAGTGATAGTGCAAGCCCTTAGGTACAACCTCTCACAGCGAGCCAGTCCGTGACAGCTTCCGCGGAGACCTCCACTTGTTGAGGCTGCTCGAAGCAAGGGTTCCGGCTTACGATCAGCGGCCTCATCTCTGCTGAGACTTCGCTGGGAATGTGACCTTTGACCAAGCCTCCGTGTTCCAGCACCCCGGCCCTATGCCGCCTTTGGTCTCGCGTGGGGCCCTCAGAGCTGTCCAAGCCCAACCCAATCAACTCCATGCATTTCGCTGACCGAAGTACAAACGGGAGTGGCTCCACACCTCGGCTATCAATATTGTAAGCTTGCGCTCCCCGAAACGAAGCTTGTCTACAACAACAAAAAGAGTCCGAAGTCATCTTTTCTTTCGATGTGGGACGCCGAAGTCACCCCAGCCACCCAATCCGCCCCATTTTTTTCTGAGAAAGTCGAACACTGACTGTCTTAGCCACCTTTGTTTCGTTGTGGGAACCGGGGGCCAGCCAACCTCAACAGACGGAGCACATGGCACTGAGGTGTTAGGCCTTTCCAGCGCTGAAAGTCTCAAGAAAGACCTACTGGACCATCTTGAAGGCACATGGGCGTTTTTTCAAAGTCCGTGGGCATTGGGTCAATCAACTTTCTCAAGTAAGCCTCAAACGTAGTCAGGCATCCTGGCGCTTCCCGGTTTAGGGCTCGGGCTGACTTAGTTGGCGTTTGGGGTTTAGAGTTGGCCCAGGTTGAATCAAGCTCGACTCGAAGTCGGGCCTGGAGTCGGCTTGAGTTTCTCCTCGAAAGAGGTCGTCGATGCCTTAAACCTCCCCGAACGCTGCTTCGCAGCGCCTCGGGCTGCGCCTCACGGCAAGCAGCCTACAAGAAGCCAAGATGGCCCCACCGGAACCCTCAAAGAAAACGGAAGATTCTGTCCAAGGCTCCACGAACGGGCCCTTCTGCTTGCAGTGGCGTGGTTGCCATGGGCTTCCATTCGGGGTGGCACCGGATTGATCGATGTTGGGACTCAGAGTGAAGGGTCGAAATCCCTTCCAAGCTGCAATACGCTGCTTGTGTGGAGTGCTTGTCGAAGGGCTGTAGAAAGGCTAGTTTGTAGGCAACTTCGGGCCAAGTATGCAAGCTACATACCCGGGAGAGAGCTATCGCAGACCTCATGGTGCACGATGACCTTGACATTTGTCCATACCCGCTGGGAAAGTCCAGCTGCTACATTCTTTGCAAGCAACCCTGACAAATGCCAAATGTGTTTTGTGCAGGACGTAGCAGCACGTCCGATGTTATGTCCCGGCAACAGAGCTAGCCAAAAGGCTGTGTAAATGCAATGCTTACTTAGTCACGATGTAAGTGGTGTTCCGGACAACACGGCCGATCGATCCAAAAGCAATGGACACGGCATCGGGTTTGAGTCGAGGACCAAACTGCAAGACCAGCAAACAAAACGAAAGACCCATCCCCAGCTGCATGTAGCAAGCAGAGCAATCCTGAAACCGGTAAAACGAATTCACAATAAACCTTAAACTTTACGGTCTTGTGCACACTACAAAGCCACCAGGACAGTCACATAGAGCGCGGGGTTTAGGCTTGAATGCCCCGCACTCAGACGCCCGAAACCCAAAACGTCATCCTAAATCTAAAGCAGGCCCTGGACCTTAACTTCGACTGCTCGTACATATTCCTTGTAATGAGAAGCAACCTACAACGAGTGTGCAGTATGGCGAGCTATTCCGATCGCAGATTTAGCGGCCTTTACACCCTAAGCCCTGAAGCCCTGAAGCCATAATGTTGGGGCATAGTGGGGTTTAGGGGATTTTATGGGTCATGAAATTGTCACTGACAAGGAGCCATGGAGGGAATGCAGTTTGCTAAATGGCTGTCTAATAGCCCCGGACCTCCATCTAATTCAGCCCCCGAAGTTTTCTGCGAAGATGTGCCTTGTTGCAGGCCACATTTCCCAACAGTAACGATTGAGTTCACAAACCCGAGGCAATGTAAGAAGCGCATCTACGCCCGACGCCACGCCCCTTCACGATAACTCCCACACCCTACGACAACTCATCCCCAGTCTTATCCCAAGCGGATTTGTATGTTGAATCTGCCGCCCGCACCCTCCAGGTAAGATGCTCATTTAAAGGAGCCTATAAGCCCTTTTTGAAGGAAGTTAGCACCACAACTTTTTGTTGCCAATTTCGCTCAAACCTTGCAAACCCTAAACCCCAAATACCCCTACCCTGCACCCAATAATTTAAACCCCAAATACCCCTAAACCCTAGACCCTGGCCCCAAACCCCAAATACCCTAAAGCCCAACACCCTAAAGCCCAAATACCCCATTGCCTGTAGCCGGTGGAGTTGATGAGCTCATCCGCCTCAGGCGGTCCGCGGGCCCCCTGCTCCTGCGGGACGAGTTCCACGGGGCTTCGGGTTGAGGCAGCAGGGCTTTCGGATCTGTAGGCTTCTAAGGTTTAGGGTTTAGGGTTTAGGCTTTAGGGTTCAGGGTTTTTTTCCCTCCCACATAGCCAGGACGAGCCCGCATTGCAGGGTAGTTCGGGTAACAGAACCAGCAAGGTTGGCAGAGATTCAACCAACCAATTATACGCGAGCAGAGTTGGCAGTTTCAACCAACCAATTAACAGCAGCGATTCTCTTCGCGAGAATGCCAAAAAGTGTCACAGAGGAGACAATACATCACAGTTGCTGGCAAGCAGGGTACAGACAGTTCATCGGCAGGCAACGCCGTGCAGCAAAATGCTGCAGAATCAATTACTAATTGGCATCACTGATCACTGGCACCACGTGCTAATTAAAACGCAAGGCCTGCAGAGCATCTTTCACAAAATAACTCATCCGAAAGCGGACTCACTCGAGGAAGACGGCCATGCTCTCGAAGACGCGTAAGAGCAGCCGACCACGCATGTAAGGGTAAAAGAACTGCCAAGCTGAGCGCGTTTTCCGTCGTACGGCATCGGCACACAGCCCCAGTCCAGAGTCAGCAAAAACAGCGTAGACGTCGCCAAGCAGAAAGGCCAGACCCAGGACGGTGGCCAGGGCAACAGAACAGACCTGCTCAGTAAAGCGCGATCCCTGTCGCACAGTTTCGACACATATCCATGCGGGGTAAGCGGGTAATATGCAATGCAGACCAACTGTCCATCCAGGCCTTGTAGTGTTTCAGCTGTCCACGACCAAGCAGAACCACTACCACGCCTGCAGAGTGATGGCCACCAGCGATGCAACCACAGCTTTGGAGTACATGCAGAGCGAGTGCCACACAGCAAAACGGCCACCAGAGGCCACAATGTTCCAGAGTCGTCATAGTCTCCGGCGTTGTCACAGTGAGCTCAAGCACCGTTGGTCCAGCCGGTACCCAGAATCATCCAACAAAGGCCAAAAGAAAGTATATGTGGGCGCAAATCGGTCCTCGCATCCCACCTTGAAGACACAGGCAGGCATCGACATCAGCTCCATTGCTGACTGCGGTTCCATGGCTGAAGCGGCTTCTCCGAAAGGAATGAAATAAGAAAATAGGAAGTCAAACATTAAATCCCGCACACCTCATGGCATCCCAGCAAACCCACATGGCATATGTAGACCATGGCTCATGTGCTCCCTGAAGCAGAGCAGCGGGCAGTTGATGGGTGCGGGGAAACGGACGGACGTGTGAGCGTGAGAGGGAGGCAAGGTGGAAAGCTAGGGCGGTGGTCAAGTGGGCGGCACCTTTTTGTTTGTTTTTTTGATTTTTTTGGTGCACTCGAAGTGACGACGCAGACCACGCGCGGGTGAGTGCGGTTGCTCTCCCTCTGATGCTTTTTTTTTGGCAAGCAGGACATAGGCATATATCGCACCAGGCCAGGCTGCGTTTTGCACACAAGTCTGGGGGCTGGCAGCGACCAGCAGTTGTCAGGAAAACACACAGAAATTACGGCGAAAATCTAGGAGTGGGGGAATACTATGGACGTTTAAAGATCCCGAAGTCATCCAGGCAAATTAGAAGAATTAGAAGGGCATCTCAGAACACCATTGTTTCCCAGCCCTAGATTCCAAATTCCGAATTCCGAATTACTAATTGCAAAGAACAGGCAGTAAATTCACAATGCATGCAGAATTTGAAGCGCAAGTGACACCCCAAAACCCCTGAAAGGTCTGAACGATTGCATCGGACGACATGCACCTGGCATGAACCTGATGATGTTGGCATGTTGATGAAACGAAGGAATGGGAGAGGGTTGATGAAATGAGGGGATGGGAGGGTTTGGGTGGGAGGTAAGTTCGGCTTGGGGGCAGATGATCCCTGATGTTCCTATGATGTTGGCATGGTAATGCAGCGGTAGGAGGGAAGGAGCTAGGGTACACTCAGGGGAGGCAGAGGTCACAATGCTATGCACTAGGCTACAAACTGTCGTCCTGGATTACGACTGGGGGATCAACTGGGGGATCTAGCGTCCTAGCAAAGGCTTGGTGTAACGTGGGTTGAAGAAGCGACGTCGAGCGCTGAGGCACAGGCACTCCTAGGCTGTGAAGCCAGGCCCGGACCGGTGCTGAAGACAGCGCGTGCAAAGTGGTGAAGGCTACCAAAACAAGACGCTCGGTGCCAGTCCAAGGCATGGTAGCATGAAGCTTACTCCTGGCTTGAAATACCAGCGGACACTCATGAATGTCATGAACCGTCCCTTTCAAATCTTGCCCCAAGTATTGAATTTCAACTGGTCCTGCCGAATCTGCAATCCAAAGCCCCCCTCCCGTCACGTTAGTCAGGCATTGGATGTAGCTTTCGTCGGAACCATTGCGCGTGTCACGGTGCGGTGCTGTCTTCATGTTCATGCGAAGAGCAAGGGTACTGAACTCAAGCATAGGGTGCGTTTGTTGTATGAAGCGTATACACAGCTCAGTTGCGTGGGGAAGTTGGGAGGTCGGGTTCGTAACTTGGTCATGCTTCCTAGGGTGTGCTCCAAAGACGACATAGCGACCTGGGCCTCCTTTAGGGTCATGGTTCTTAAGATAGGTGGGTAGGGCTTCCCAGAGTTCCACCAGGTCTGACTTCGTAATGGACTGGCCTCTTTGGCGCTTACACAGGAAACTGTACGCCAAAGCTTCAACAGGGACGTGTTTGGGCTCTACTTTGAGGGCTTTAGCTAGGATCTGGGTGCTGTGTTCATCAAGATCTTGATTTTCCGAGTCTGTAGGAGTGCAGGGGCTTGTTCGGGGTGACGAGGGGGTGACAGGCTCCGGCTTTGGAGGGCCGCAGGTTTCTGCGGCACCACGGTTGCCCACTTCCTGGCGTAGGGCCGGCGTCAGTTGAACCTCGTTATGTACGATGGGCTGGGGAACAGCATGGTTGGGAGAGCAGGCACAGCGGCATAGGTACTGATATGGTTCTTCTGTTGCTGCTACTTCCCACCACTGTCTTTTCATGGTGACAGACTTCGGCAGGTGAGAAAGGGCTGCGACACAGTGGCCAGACTAGCATGGGCAGTCATAGAGCTGCAAAGCATCGCGCTAACATGCTGCACAGTCAAGCAACTGCGTGAACTGGACATGGAGCTGCAAATCATCGCGCTAACATGCTGCACAGTCAAGCAACTGCGTGAACTGGAGGGGGCACAGTCGCGCACACAATCGTCTTTTGCTTGCACGGCACGGAATAGTGTAGCAAGGATCGCGGGTCACCTTTCCAGGGGACTCAGCCCTGTCGAGGCAGGCAAGACATGCAGGCCTCCCAACAGGAAGGTTTAAAAGCTGCATCCATTCATTGGCATGGCAGACCGAATGAAGGCTCCAATTAAAGAGTTGGTAATTACAAATTGCAAATTACGAGTTACAAATTACAAATTACAAATTACCAATTAAGGGTCAAATTACAAATTACGAGGACTGACCTCAATTCAGGCAAAAGGCCCACATGCAAGGACAAGCCGTTGATTAGGGCAGCACAAACAAATTTGGTTAATTACGAAATTCAGCAATTCAGAAATTGGCAGGCAAGCACAATGCAGCTTGATGAATTACCCGCGAAGACCAGTGTGAGGCAGACCCTCTTGTGCATAAGTTCTGCAGAAAGGGAGTCACAGCTGCCCAGCAAGAAACATGAAGTGCTAGAACAGATACAGCTGCGAAGTAAGTGGACTCCAGGCGGCAGAACAGAACATTGTCAGCAGTAAGTTCGAAAATCAAAACTGGCTACCACGGCTCAGAAGGGCCTGTAGGAGCTCCTGTGTGCTGACATTGCGCAATGTGGAGTTGCCTCCCAGCATGTAGATGCCCCCTTGATCGCGAACCAAAGGCTGTATGTGGTCTGAGAGTCTGATGGGCTGCGGATCGATGATGGGCACGGAGGGCATCTGTGCTGTCGGCATCGATGACATAGGGGGTGTCGGTTGCTGGGGAGGCGGCGTAGTGCTGGAAGCGGCGTCAGCTTGCGGTGGACTGCGTTTAGGGAGTTTCGGTGTGCGCTCCACGATGGTGGTGACTTGCTCCATCATCAAGTTATGCGCCTCGCGGAGCTGCTGCACTTGGTCTGACGTTTCGTTGATGACATCAGTCGATCCCATGCAGATGGACTCCAAGCGCACCAGGCGGTCTTCCACATTGCTGACCGTGTCCAGTGTATTCTGCACCAAGTCGTGGCGGCTCGACTCCGACTGGTTCGCACGAACTAAATAATCCAGCGCATCTTTCTGCGTGTCAACCAGCGTTTTATGGTTGGGCACCAGAACATTGAGCCCACGAAAACTGTAGTTTGTCTCGCCTTGGAAGCGCTTCAAGTCGGCTTGCGTGCTGTCCAGCTTAGTCTCCATCTT
>CAJNJA010002326.1:0-18258 GCA_905231915.1 Symbiodinium necroappetens | reverse complement strand
GGTTCTTATTCTGAGGCCTTCTTGGGGCTTGGGTTTTTTTAAGGCATCTTAGTGCTTCTTAGAGCTCGGAGCTTCTGGCATCGGGGTAGCTGCAGGGGTTCCCTCGGACCAGTCGGCCAGGAGGCCCCGCGGCGAGACGGAGAGGAAAGATCAAAGGGTAAAAGGAGGGACTCTTAAAAAGGACCCCTAGGTATATAACCTTAATTTACCGGTTATATGGCCCATTAAAGAGTAGGGATCCCCATTAAGGGTCCCTCCTTTTGCCCTTTGAATAGAAGGCTCATGTTCCAGATGACCGCTCTTGCCCTTCATCCTAATTGAAGTAGCTTACTCCAACCAGATCTGATCAAGCAGGAGTGCTGCTGGCGACAGAATGATCGCTCTTTTGACATCGTTTGCGGGCGCACGTCTCAGAATGATTGTTGGTGACTCCTTTCGAGAGTCTTGCCGCAAAACAGGAGCCAGGAAGCATCCCTAAGCTCTGAACCTTAAGCCCCTAAACCCTAAACCCTCAACTGCCCTAACCCCTAGCACCCTCATAAAAGAAAAAGAGAGTCAAACCCTAAACTGCCCTAAACCCTAGCACCCTCGTAAAAGAAAAAGAGAGCCTTATAAGCCCCGGGCCCGAAAACTTCTTGGGTCTTCTGGCCGGCAAGTTCGGCTCAGGACGCCCGCCTGCTGCGCTCCTGAAATCTGGGCAACGCAGGAGACTTTAGGGTTTAGGGGTTTAAGAGTTTGGGGGCTTAGGGGTTTAGGGGCTTAGGGGTTTAGGGGCTTAGGGGTGTCGGGGTTTAGGGTTTAGGGGTTTAGGGTTTAGGGGTTTAGGGGTTTGGGGTTTAGTTCTTATCGTCGTAGCCCACTTTGGGTTCTGCGTACTAGAAGCTTCGCACAAGGTTTAAGACACATTGTGCCGCAACATGCATGGTTCCAGAAATTGTGCTAGGATCAGGGTCTTGGGATTTAGGAACTCAGCTAAAGTTTAGGGCAAGACCTTCTTAGGTTCAGGGTGTAGGGGTTCTTTCGTTTCTATATTTTTCAATCTGCCGCTATCCGCGCCGTGGGTGGTCTGTCGTTAGGTGTCCTTCCCCTGGCTTCGGCTTTTTAGGAACCAGACAGGAGCTTCTCTACTGGACCACTGGTGGCAAGTTAACATCAGAATCAAAAATAAGTGTCGGAGTCTCGTAGCCTATCGCAAAACATGGCAGCCACTGCTTGGCCGCCGAGCAAAAACTGTAGAGGAGGGCGCTCTGCCGATTTGGAAGAAGCGCTTTGGCTTCAGGCACCGCTGCAGACTTAAACTTTGGAGCAAGCTGCCGGGGCCTCTTCCTTCATATTATACTATACTAAATAATATGATAGTACATTATATTGTATACTATATTATACTGAATTTGCTCCTCCATTCTGAGGAGGCTGCTGCTACTGCACAGCCAGGTATGGCGCCAAAGTGGACATTTATGCTGCTGGTGTGGTGATCTACATGGCGCTTCTCGGTTCACCCCTTACTGCGGCCTGCTTGAGAGGTTCTCTGGCTCCTCGATTCCAGTTTTGAAAATTCAGAAAGCCTGTCCTGTCTGCAGTTTAGCGCTGAGCTGTGAGAGTAATTAGGCTTCACAGCTTCGGTTTCGTTCATGGGTTTCGTAGTAACCCTGACGCGAATGGGCCTGTCATGGTCGCGATATCTCCTTGCGACGATGATGCAATGACAGTCAACAGTTTCTTCAGGAGTTCTCACTGGGGTTCACGATCTGACAGGAGCATCTGCGATCTCGTAATAATATGACACTCCTCAATGGCAAGCTGCAAGATCTGCTTGCTTGGGCACCAGCTATGGCGGCTTGCTGAAGCTTCGAGGTCAGCTACCTTACTATGCGGAAACCTCACTGAAGCTCGCGTCTCAACACATCTCCTGGGCTTGGGCGGTAATTAGAGCTCTGCAAGGGCTGTTGGCACTCTACTTGCAGATTGACAGGCAGGAGTCTATAAGTATAATCAAGGATCAGTCGGCACACTGCAGCTGTCGGTTGACTTGATGCGTCCCCTCGCGCCATTGTAGTGCACCTCTTACATAGGCCTGCAACAGACTGAGGCTTGCCAGACTTGTTTGCAGCAAAGACTCATATCCCAGCTTCGAGTTCCGGGCCGAGCTTGCATTGGGCTTGCTTTCTCGCCTCAGCCAACTTGTGAAGTCTTCCAGAAGCAAGGGTAGCACAGCTTGCACACAGAGTGGGGGCTTTCGTTAACCAAAGTGTGCATGCCTAGTCAGCCTACTCCTACCTGGGGCTTTTCCCGATTCCACGGAGCACAGGTCCAAGGATGGAAGCCATCAGGTTCGCATGTGCTGCCTTGTGAGTGTGGTTGCTTTTCATGTGTCTGTCCATGCCCGGCATTAACGAGATGAAAGCAAGGCTGAGGATTGCAAGAGTATGCAGTTTGGCAACGTCTTATCGTTGAGAGGAGATCGGCGTGTGCTCGTTGTCTGAATGACAAGTCTGACAGGTTTCATCAAGGTGCCGGGAGTTCCTTTCTAGGCTGCTGGAGAAGGACCGCATAATCCTTGGCCGTGGTTAGCGTTCGCACGAGCACAATGCAGGATCCAAACAGTCGTTGTACAGCGGCGCAGGTGGAACACTAAGGCCTTGCATGTGGGGTGAGTACGTGCTCGTGTTTGGAGGCTGCTCGCCATCCGTGGCTCTCCGGACGGGCGAAGAGATCAATCCCACAGCCGATTCCTTTGCAGGCCGAGGATTCTTCAGGAGTCTTGCAACCTCTAAGCTTCTGACTCGAGTAGTAGCTAAGTGCAGGGGGGGCCTCCCTTCCCCAAGTGCTCCGGAAGGTTCGGAGCAGTGCGGCTGCAGAGGCAAAGGCCTGCATCTCAGATGCTAGAGAAGGTCCAAGAACAGACTTGAACTATTGATTAAGGCCTCACTGGAGCAATGCCTCCCAGAGTGCGAGCACAACGTTTCGCCAAAGGCAAGCTGCGGCAAGCCCTGGGATTCCAGTGGTGGCTCTCTTCAGAATCTATCCGATGCAGAATGCATAAGTGGCGTGGAGTGCAACAAACATCAAGGAACATCCGATACCCCTAAACCCTAAACCCTAAACCACTTCTTGCCATCTTCTTCCATGTACTTTGTCCTGCGAGCTCAGAAAGCCCAGAATTGGACCGGCGGATGTCGAAAGGAGTCTAGGGTAAAGTTTAGGGCTCGCTGGATCCTTTCGGATGATACCGAACATGTACAACTTGGGAGAGCAATCTGTGAAGGGAGCATGACCACAAAAAGCATGCTGTACTTCTCAAGGCACCATCCTTGGTTCGGGCTCTAACCCGGAGCATTCTTCGGATTCTGGTAGCCTTTCGGCACTATGCGGAACTTCACCCTGGGAGTGAAGTTAGGTTGCCGTTTCGTTCCGTTTTGCAAGCCGGATCCCCTAAAAACCCTAAACCCTAAACGTGTTTGTTTGGGACCGCCAGGAGAAGAGCGAGCGCGTCCTGGCACTGGCCCAGGCCATGTGCCGGAGTGCTTCCGTAACCTATCGCACTTACTTATTATGTGGTATACAACTATCTTCAGTATGTACATAAACAGAATATATGACAGATCGGTCTGTCTGCTTCTGTTGTTATCATTCTGATTCCCTTCTTGGCCTTGTCATGGCAACACAGCCTCGGCTGGTTGTACGTGCAGTGCTCACGCTATATTCCCATCATTTGGTTGCGACTCGGGCTTGCAAAGTGCATTGGGTGGCATCTCCGCCTTGCGAGCCGAAGATCGCTCTCTGAATCTGGCTCTATCTGTCTGTCTGTCTGTCTGTCTGCCTGGCTAGCTAACATCTTGCTATTTGTCCATCGATCCATCCATCCATCCATCCATCCAGAGAGCGAGGGAGAGAGAGAGAGAGAGGCTCAGATCGGCATGGACGAAGACAAGTCTACACCTGCATATGTGTATATCATACATGTAGATCATACATTTATATGGGTACACCTATAGATACGCATACATTTAAGTATAAAGCATGCGATATGTATCTATACATACATGTGTGTGTGTGTATGTATGTATGTGTATATATATATAGAGATATCTCTCTATATGCGTGTGTGTGTGTGTTTACTCATGCATGCATGCATGTAGGAGTAAAGGAACGAGTGAACATCATGACCACCTTATAGTATGATATAGTGTGTTATAAGATACTAAAGCACTACATAGTATTATATGATAGTATATGACATGACATCTTGTAGCAAATAGTACAAAGCTATACTATATTGTAATACCCTCGGTGCTCTGGCCAGGCACACCGTGACTGGGCCCAGGCTCGAGGACATGTAGTACGCATGCCTTTGCGCGATCTGAATCGACGGCCTTCTGCTTGTAGCTCAGGGTATGTGGGGGTGCTTGGGGGCATGCCTTTGTCACCCCTAAACCCCTAAAACCCTAAACCCCTAAACCCTAAACCCCTAAACCCCTAAATCCTAAAGCCAGGGGCTGGAGGTGTCAAGTGAGTCGGAATCCGATGAGTCGACCGGCACCTGGCCATGCTAAGCTCAGCGAGAAAAGGAGCGCGACGACACGCTCTCTTCCTTTCCCATCCCGGTACAGGGATCAAGGATTACCAAAATAAGGGTACTATAGGGTTTATAAGGACTACTATATTTATATGTTGCCATGGTTCTTAGGATCCAGATTTTCCATTGTCCCGGCTTTTCTCTTGTCTCCGTGATCCCGTGAAACAGTTTGGCAGCAGATCTGGGAGCTTGCGGAACCGGAGACCAGAGGTGGCACTGCTCGTGGCTGGACTAGGAACACCTCAAATGACTTTTTGTCGGTGCGAATTTGCTGTTTCGGCTCGTCCGCGATCAAGTCATGCCATGCCGATTTAACTACGCTTCTAGCCGGGCCCCTAGCTATTCACAGCGGCCGCCGAAACTGTCAAACGGCGAATTTGTCTATCTATTGCACGTGTGCGAGATCCCGTGTCGAGGTTAGCGCTTTATCTGTTCTGCAGCTGCCTCTAGGCGCGACACACGGGTTGGTGCATGTTTGAGTTCCCAATACCAGCCGAAATTCCACTGGGCAGGTTCTGGACGGCTTCTGCAGCAATTCCCTTCAGGCGTGCGTATAGAGCCATCAGAACAAAGCATTGATTCACGACGACTGACAGTTCCAGCTTTCCCGTGTGTGAGAGTTTTGCCCAGGATGTTTGCCCAATTCTCGGATTCCTTCCACCACTCCATCTCCTCAGTTCTTCAGCCATGAGCTTACGGAGCCGGGATAATATCTCCTGCGCGAGCCACCGAGGTCGCATGTTTTGGGTGTAGGACTTGTGGGCACAGCGCGGGTGGTGATTGCATCATTTAGTCATGCTCTCTCTTCAGGGCTTCACTGCGGAATGCCAGGGTTTGGGGTTCGCAAGCATGAGACACGTTCTGTTACTCTGTCCAGGTCCGTCGGGGTGGAGCTTGCGATTTTCGTTGTCACCCTGTCGGTCGCCTTCATCTTCAGGCCTTACAGCCTTGCAACAGATTGCCCGACCTGTTTCATGATGCCCAGAACCAATCGCGACAGACAGACGGGCAGACAGAGACAGAGAGACAAACTCATCAACCGACTTTCGAAGCATTCCTCAAACAAGTCTTGCCCTTGTCCAGTCAAGTCGGCAAGAAAAACGTCGACGCAAAGAAGCTCAAAGCATCCAGTGATGAGGAGACCGCTGCAAGGGCGATGCTAGGGGGGGTGGCCCAGCAAGTTCTTGAAAGGAAAGGTGCCCATCTTGGTTTTCGTGGAAGCCTGGAGCTTAGATATTCCCCTTTCATTAATATTCGTATCAGTATTACTAGTATTACCATTACTATTACCATTACTATTACTATTATTTTCTTCACTCTCCAAGACTTGGCAAGTTCGCGGATTTCGGCAGCATAGCTCGCCACGCGCGATCAGACTGCTTCTGCTGGGCATGCGAGGCTGCCCGCGGCAAAGGCAGTCGAGCTGCGGCCCTAAAACACAGTCGCCTGCTGCAGCTCATCCGTTTGTTTGATTACTAGATGCCCTAAACCCTAAACCTTCATCAATCTGTGCAACGGCGTCCTTGCAAGGCCCTGCAAAGCGCCTCCAGCTCTAGACTCAGTGAGGGCTTTAGGTTACCTGCCGTCTTGCTTGGTACATGGGTAGTTCTCTCTCTAATCAGGGTCCCTTTTCGGGTCAGTTTTATAAGGGTGCCGTGCTTTTGTTCACTTGTGGAAACCTCATGGTGGTACCGAAGAGAAATGCGAGTTGCACAGCCATCCAATGTGACGTTGCCCCACTGTTCTTACCTCGCTTGCGGACTGCACTGCTCGCGCCGTGCATCCGCTCTATGGCACATGTGTGGTAGAAGGGTGCCGTACTATATTGGGGACCCCCCAAAAGGGACCCTGCTTGAGAGAACTACCCACATGCCGGCTAGGGCATGTAGACAGCGACAGGTACAGAAGAAGCCCCTCTGCAAGGAGCAGGGGCCTCAAGCAGACCCGGAGTTCCCGTTGCCACTTTCTTTTTGCTCACAACTGAAGGCATCTTCACACCCTTTTTTTCCTACGGCCCTACGGTAAGCCCCAAAACCAGCGTCAGACCGAGGCAGCAGGTGAGCTCTGCTCGGACCTCTTGCTCTTCCGGCTCCGCGATTGCCTCAGGAAAGTGCGATCTTTTTGGCAAGAGAGCCTGGGGAGCCCCGTTTCGCCCAGGCCTCGCGCCGACTTGATGAGATCGCCGCCTCGGCACGAGATCAGCCGGAAAGCTCAGCACTCGCAGCACGTCGCAGCACCTCGAGTCTGCAGCAGCCTTTCGCACCTCGCAGACCCCGCAGACCTCGCAGGCATGCAAGCCGAAACGTCGGCCAGGCCGCGATGCCCTGGCCCTGCTGACGAAACTGATCCGGGGGCCAGCCCTTGAAGCGGTGAGCGGCAGGAAAACGGATAGATCTGCAGGTGATCCAGATGTATGACGAATTCTTATCCAGTCTTGCCGAGAAGCACACGCAGATCCCCGAGGCCGATCCTTTCTCAGCGAAGAATCACCAAACCAGAATTTCCCCTTTCCCATCCAGGTCGCGAGCAGTGCACGACACAGTGCAGTCGAATTCTTCGCAGCTCTGGCACCTGCCCCGGGTTTAGGGTTTAGGGCTTAGCTTCCTCCCATACTTGTAGTATTCGTCTTGTGAGATGCTGTGTGCCGTGCTGCTGTGGTGGAGCTTCAATGTATGACTGCGCATGTCTTGTCGGAGTGCTTTCCTGGACTAGCCGTGCGAGTCGTTCGGCAAACTACCTCTCCCATCTGCTTCCTCTTGATGCTTTCGGGCATTCCTGCAGGTCTACTGCGTGGTTCGTGCTGGCCGCTTCAACTTGGTGGAGAGGTTGCTGGATGACATGGTCGCGCAGGCACAGAAAGCATCCATCGCGAGACCACATGTCGCCTCGCTCGCCAGGGAGTCGCCCGCCCTCTGCAGTTCTACGAGAGCACCATGAAGCAGCTCGCAGGTCAGCTCAAAAACCGACTCCGTCAGTCTCTTGTCATCGCCACGACTCCAGGAGTGAAAAAGTACAAGCTGGCCTTGGCTGTCTGGTGCCCAAAGGACTCTGACACATCTTGCCTGACACTTCCGGCACACATGTGGGCCTGGTTTAGCCTAGGTGTACGATCGACTGTCAGCAGACGGCCTGCAACCTTCCGCGGTCCAGCTTGCATGTCAGATGATATTGTGCTTTTCTACTATGTTATATGGTACTGTACTATATTTTACTATATACTATATACCATAATTACTATATACGATGCTATTTTATACTATACTATATGAACTAGTACATGGGCACATTTAAATTTTCTTGATGCCCGTGGCAGGTCACGCTGAGCTGTCTCATCAACTTCGCAGTCGAGGCAGGAAGAGAGAGGAGTGGCAGCTTGGCAGGGGCAACTCCATCCACCTTTTTATGAATGCCGGAGACGACAAGCCCGAGTAGTGCCTTCGGAGAAGAATTCTAAACCCGAAGAATCCTATAGATCCCGTATAGAAACTTACTATTGTGGCGGTCAGGTGGGTGAGCTCAACAGGGCCATCCAGTTCTTTAAGGGTGCCGGGCTTGACTTCCTGATCATGTCTACTTCCCGCGCCACACTCACGCCGCAGAGCTTCTCTTGAGTGACCATATGACTGTAAAATATAGTATTTTCAGGAACACTACAGTCTACTATAGTAGACTACTGTATATTATAGCAAAAGAATAAGGAATTCCAAAAGCAGAACCACTCCATCATTTTGATTTCCGAGCTCGTGCTGAGTTCTCTCGACGGTGAGCACGCCTTCTATCCGGGCGTGCTCCCAGTGGATTGCTAGCTGGACCTTGGTTGGGCCCAGCTTGCCCACAATGGCATCTAGCGGTGTTTGGCCTCCAGGTACATGACCGTGCTGCGTGTTCACAGCATGCGCCAGGCAGGATGTGTGCACGATTCCTGCGCAATCCTGACGTAAGTAGCCTGGTAGAAAGAGGACTGGCCTGCAACACTTTGGACTATCCGAGACATGAGACGTCCTTCCCTCAGTTCAGAAGAGTGTTTGCTTGGAAGGTAGAGACTATACAGTAGTAGCTGGAAGCGAGGATTCTGCACGTCGGTTACCAAAGTACGGAACTGACCTGTAAGAACAGGGTGTACTTGCCAGAAGCTGCCATCCTCCAGCGCATTGCGCCGTGTCAGTCATGCCACAGGCTGTGCGCTCTCTGCGCCTCTATCCTTCCCACGACATGAATTGCGCAAATCTTGTTTAGGCATTGCGTAGCCTAGCTCCTCGAAAGATTCCGTGCGAGGATTGCCGTGAGTTCGGCAGCACGACAAGCAAGACGAGCAGTCAATCATATTTGGAAGCATGTTCAGAGCTAGTGGTTATGTCGGCTGGTTTCTTTCAGGGTTGGAGTGCAGAGCATGTGCTTGCGCGCTCGCAGCAGGTCGTGGCGTGGAGGTGGATACGTT
Source organism: Symbiodinium necroappetens (assembly GCA_905231915.1). NCBI lineage: Eukaryota > Dinophyceae > Suessiales > Symbiodiniaceae > Symbiodinium > Symbiodinium necroappetens. Next base: position 9,244 of record CAJNJA010002326.1, on the reverse strand, counting down.
GGCCATGAATGTGGCCCTAAGCACTGGAGTCGTTGCGGACCACATCGAGGACGGACGGTGGGATCAACTTCAAACTGCAAAATCTGCAAAACCCTGCTTTCTGCCACAGGAGGTGGAGGCTTTGCTGGCAGAGGCCCGAAATTGGGGCCCGAAACGCATGCCATTCGCACCGTGTCTCTTCCGAAGCGTTCATGAATTTTCAGCCGCCCGTCAAAGGGCCCTGCCCTCTCCGGCAGCAAGCAGCTTCTTGTATATGGCAGGCTCCAAGCGTGGACATCGTGTCGCAGGGACCTTAGCGATTTTGTCCTACAATGCGAAGCTTGAATCTTGCTCTTGAAGGGTGAGCCCAACTCCCAGCCAGCGACGTACGCATGCGTGGCAATCAAACCTTCCAGTAGGGTGTCAGGTTTTACCTCTTTTCTTGGCATCTGAGGTACAACACCCTGGTGAAAGGCTATGCCCAGCGCAGCGATCTGGCCAAAGCCCAGCAGGCAGTCATGCAAAAAATGCATTGCCATTGCGAGCGACATGTAGGTCAGCTGGCATATATTCATGTCCGACAAGTTGCCACATGAAAGTGTAGCAAAAATGTGCAATCCTTGGGAGACACCTCAGCCTCTACAGCCCTTATGTTATATGTTACATATCATCCATCATATGTAGAGGTGTTGGCCAAATTGCTGGAACGAGGACTGCGGCCAGGAACTCAGACCGTTTGCTCTTGCTGCTGCTGTCTGGTCTTTATCAAAGTTTGAGGCCTAATGCCATCACCTTCAACACAGTGATGGTGCAGTCCTTATCCGTCCTTCATTATCGCTTGTATATATATATATATAGATAGATAGATAGATAGATAGATAGATAGATAGATATACATACACACATATATATATATACATATATATATGTTTATTTATGGTATAGTTGTTTATGAATATGTTAAACTACATATATATATATATGTATATATATATATATGTATACACACACATAGCTTACGGAGTTTCATTGGCGGAGCTGGCGGCTGACCAGGATGCCGCTGTACGCAGCGGAGAAGTCTGCCAAGCGCAGCCACCTGAGTCAGCAAGTGCTCTGCCTTCCTCACAGCAGGCTCGGCGATGAGCCGAGCGATGTGAAGACCCTGAGGTGGCAACTCTTCGACAGCATGTCCGGACGGGGCCTTCGGCCAGATCGGTTGGGTTCTCACGCAATTCGGCAACCTCTTGTGGTCGGCCTCCGCTTCACAAGAAGACGAGTTCTGAGTTGAGGTTCACTTGCTCCATCCTCGTTAAGGGCTTGACAAAGCGTCCGACAGCCCGATGGCTCAGAGAAAGCCCTGAGCTTGAGAGCCAGCATTTCTTCAGCGTGGCTTTCTTGTCTTTCAATGACCGTCGCTTCCGTGCGGAAGCCTGCGGTGCGTGCGTATAGGTATATATTTATTCATGGTGTATTTGTTTATGTAAGATAAATAGATAAACATAGATAAATACACATACATATAATATAAGCTGCACTGACTGTCTGATACTCGTAGATTCGTCGCCGCGAAGCCGCCGGATGGACGCTGAGGAGACACACATCAAGAGATCGCTGACCTTGCTTCGCCAGGCCGCCAGTCGGCCCGAAAAAATTCTGGGAAGCAGAAGCCACGGTCTCTGGTGTTTGGAATTTAGGGTTAGGGTGTTGGAATCGTTGGTTTAGTGTTGAGGGCAATTGAATGTTTGGGAATGGGAGATGGGATTGTCAGGTGGCTCCTCTTTGTGTCGTGGCCTGAGCACCCGCAGTGCCCTCTTGCTGCTCCGACGGCTTCTTCTTCAGGACAAGACCTTCTTGAGCGGCGTGTTCCAGTCCATCTTCGACGCTTGTCAGGACCTGCTTCCTGAAACGTCCGGTGCTTCAGAGGCGGCGAGCACTTCGAATGAGCAGCTGCAGGCACTAGATGAGGGCCTGCAGCTGGCCAAGCAGGCGCAACAGCAGATCTTTTGTTCGCCACTACGTTTCCTTCCTGCAGCTTGCTATAGGGATGAAATGCATGCTGTCGAGTCGACACCAGCCGTCTGCATGACACGGCAGTAGGATCCTTCTTGGGCTTGGGACGAGTTGCAGTAGGTCTTCGCCGAAATGCGGCGCCTGGAGGTGCGAGAGTCGGCTCTTGTCCGGTCAAGAGATGTCAAGGCTTCAAGGGCAGTAGGACAGAGTAGAGGAAAGCATCCCTGCAAGCTGTGTCTTGGTGTTCCGCAGCAACGGCTCGGCCGAAAGCCAAGCAATGGAATGCAGCACAGCATGCCCTTCGAAGTTGCTGGTGCTCACCTGGATGGCAAAGCGGCAGTGAGCCCATCTGCTGATCAGCTACAGACGTGACGTTGCTCGCCTGACAGTCGTGGATAGGTCAGACAACATTCAGCATCGGTCTAAGCTACCACTGTTGTCTTTCTCCAGAGGCTAGCTGGCTGTGTTCTTCCTGCATGGTCGGAGCAGCAGAACCTGCTACAGCTTTCGTGCGGGTCAGGCGCAGACGCAGCTTCTATAGCCCATGGATGGATCCTCACTATCAGCTCTTCTCCCTTGGTCCTAGACGTGCTAGGGGCGAAACGCCGTCAGAGTCTTCATGTTTCATCTCACGGAACTCCCGGGTAGTGGTAGCTACAGAGTAGACGACTGCTGTCCTCTAAGTGCAGCAGGGAAGGAGGAAGAGCGGTATTGTATTGTCTCAGATTAAATATGTGTTGGTATGTTGTGTTGTATTCTGTTTTGTTTGATTGTATTATACTGTCGTAGATTTGGTAGACATATTAGACATATTGCATATGGTGTTCACCTGCCTCAGAACCCCTCTTACAATCGTCTTCGTACTTGCAGTTCGGCCTGCAGGAGTTCGCACACTGCACAGAGGTCAGTCTGGCAGCCGCAGGCGTGATGCTCATCTGCACCATCATCGTGTTGAATCGTACGGAATCAGACTCAGACGCGCATGTGAGCACTGCCGTAACTTTCCAATCCCGCAGCATTCACCGGATATCTATCAGAGGATGTTCAGGACATGTGGAAGGTGCAGGAAGGGGAAGAAGTCCCGATGTCCGCAACCAGAGCCCATTACCCAGCCTCTGGGCGTGTAGGCCAACACTCGATGTCGGGAGATGTCGGGAGTGTCGCTCGCAACCCGTCGCAGGGGCGCATCCAGCCTTTGGGGGCGGCACCGACAGTAAAAGATGGTCGCAACTCCGAGCTTGTTTGGGGGATGTATGCAACGTATATTAGAGTCTTTTCTGGGACACTTGACTCATCTCGACTCTCTGCACGGTATGGCATTGCACGGTCAGCTGCAACCGCCCGAGCCGCCATAGGATTGGCAGGGAAGACACGGGAGATGCGCACAACGCCAGGTGGTCGCAGCCGCATGCCGTTTATCTGTGGGTGCATCGGCCAGGGCTTTCCTCCAGAGCCTGCTTCAGAGCCGCCCCGCTGTGACACGGGGACTCTTGCCGTTGGCCTGAGCAAAACATGTTGTCCCTCATTTGCTGTGCCGGAAATCAAACTCATCGAAGAAATGCACATGCTGGTATGCAGCCACCGAGACCTGCAAACAACACAATGCCAGCTCATGCGTAAGCCTTCGACAGCCCAAACCTCCAAGCCTCTCATACAAGGCATATGACATCATACCATATACTATAAGATCATATCCTTTGCTAAAATGTCCTATAAATGCCTCAACTCTAAGCCGTACCCGTGTGCACTTAGACTCTTCGGGGTGTGGGCAGGCTGCAAGCACGACAGGCACGGCTGCAACGACCGGGAGGCAGGAAGGCCCGACAACCATATTCAATGATCGCCGGCACCCCTTCAAGGGGATGATTATGATTGGAACTCTCCAGCACTTGGTGTGAACTCGGGCCGCTTGCTGTTGAGGGTCAAGTGATTCGTATCTGCATTTCGCCTCAGTTGCAGAGAGACGTAAGACATAAGCGGGCAAACCAGAGCACAATACTGCGGCAAACGCAAACAAGAATTGCCTTATCGGCAAGTGTCCATATGTCCGCAGGTCTTGATGCCTCAATGTCCTCATTGCGAGAATGCTGATCCCGGGGAGACGAACACAAACGAACCACAAGGCTGAAACTACAAACATCTACAAACCCTAGGCCCTAGGCATGATAATTGTTGGGTAGGTTTCTTGAGCATGGGTTCGAGTTGCCAGAGTTGAGTAGTAGCATATAAAATGTTGGTTCGGGTAGCTTGCATCCCTAAACCCTAAGCCCATGACGCTTTGCTTGCAGGGTGCTCTCCCGCCTGCCTCGTCGCGCCGTCGACACTCAGACAATCCCGGCAGAGGCACATCTGCAGGTAATACTATTTCGTTGTGATTGTCATATGTTGTCACTATTATCCTTATTTTTATGATAATAACAACGATTATTGATATAATACTCTTATTTTTATTTTCGGTTTTTGCATGAAGAGGAGGCTTTGGGGCTTGCGACTACGAGCACAACTCTGTCGAAAGAATTTGTCTGCGTCTAGTTAGTTTGTTTTAACGCAAGTGCTGTTCTGAACCTTCGCTGCGTGTTGTTGAACGCGTGCACCAGTTGCTACACTTGTGATTATGTATGTTCTAGGATTCTGTGTCGGTTGATCTCTACTATGAACAGTAGAAACCTCCAATCTGTGGACATGCTTCAGCCAGAATACGGAGCCCTACAAGCTGAGCCTACCAGAAGACCTATGATTCTATGATGCCCTGTGGTGAGCATGAGAGCCTGTCAGGCTGTTCCATGGCTGCTTCTCTTGGTTGCTGTGGGGCTGCCCTTTACTTTCCTGGAGAGTGCGCGAGCATTCCCTGCAACCTGACCAAAAATCCGAGAGAAAGCTGTTTGTTTGGCCTTGCATGCGTCTATGATGTTGCAGATCTTGTAAGGACGTCAGTTCTTGTGTGGCATCCCGCAGAAAGGGTGCTTTTCCGCGGGAGTGCCCGTGTCCTCAAGCCCCAAACCCTTAATCCCAGTTCGAACATAGCTCTGAGGTAGGACTCCTTAAGTTCTTCGGCACCCTCTTCGGAAGGACAGCGAGGGGCTTTGGGCTTTGGGCTTCTAAGTGGAGGATGATTGAGCAGCTCTGAAGATCCACCCCCCGAGTTTCCAAGCGAGGACGCCCCGACCACGGCAAGCTGCGCGCCCCAAAGCGGTCCCGTTACAGGCTCCTGTCACGGCTCTTTGGGACACGTCGTGTGCTGAATGTAGGGGCATGCTAGCATGGTGCGGTGTGCATGTCAGGAGGAAGCTCCGCCTGAAGATCTCTCAGTTGCCAAGGCCGTGCTTTCCGTGCCATTGACACATGTCGATCTTGTTCTCCAAAATGCATTCCGGCAGGTGAGCTCGGAAGCGCCAGCGTCCTGGCAGGACCGGCAGAGATAGCGGTACTGCAGCTTGCGGCCCTGGTTCTTGCGACATGTGCCAGGACCTGCTCAAGTCCATCGCCCAGCTGGAAGAGCAGATTCAGATGGCATCGGCAGGCGGCGCATGAGCCAGCAGTCGAAGCAGCATGATCACCAGCATAAACTCGCAGGGCAAGATTCGGTTCCTTCAGCCCTGTCACGCATCTTAAGACCTTGTCAGGCGATCTCCAGGAGAGAGATTATGCTCAAAGTGGGGAAGATGTGGCTCGCAGCGCTCAGTGGCTGGAGAGCGATGTCAAGGAGAACCCTGCTGCCTGGAACCTTGACCTGGAGGCACAGTGACAGTGGCTGAACATCGTCGGATTCGTCGGAGTGACTCTGATGTCATATCGCTGGCTTTTTCGGTCTGGAGACATGATGCCATCCGAAATTGAGGGCATTGTTCCAGCTGATCGTTTGTGTACGTGACTTCGACATCTGCCCCGTTCCGTTGACACAGTTGATGCGCAAGAACTGCGCGTCTGCAGAGAGGAACCCGTTTTTTACACTGAATTTTACACAATATAGTACTTCAAAGTCGCCTATTTTCCCTGAACAGCTTCTACGCCGGCTTTTGGAACGCCTTCGCACAGCACCACCTGCTCCAGCACTTTGTGAGCAGCCGAGCCGCAGTTCGTGTCTTCACATCATAGGGAATGCACAACTCTGCAAAAGACGTCATGCATAAGGCAGGGTGGGCCTGTGTTCCTCCGTGTGCGTTTGTAAAGCATGCCTTGAAGTGCCAAGGTTACCAAACCATATCTAGAAGTTCAACATTTGGAGTCATGTAGTTCTTAGGACAGCACAGCTGATCTCTGCGTTGCTCTCGCAGCTCACTGTGAGAAGTCCGGGCGACTCGCAGCTGCTGTGGCAAGAGCATCTTGGTTCACATGTATCGTGAAGGAGCCAAGTCATGTGGAAGAGATCCTGACATTCCAGAGGTTGCAAGAGGAGGCAGAAAGTGATCCAAGCGTACGGCGTATGTTGACGCTTGTCTTCATACGGGTTTCTTTCTCGGCCTTTTTTGTTTCTGTTCTTGGACCCTTGGCCAGCATCCTTTATACGGTACCACGCAGAAGCATTGCAGAGCCATTGAGCAGGAAAGACATTCTGGATCCGGATGCAGAAGCCTGAGACTTCATCCCCTGTGGCACCAGAGCAGTTTGGGAAGCCTGGAAGCACCGGCACTCCGCGGCTGCAAGCTTCAATCGCCGTCCACATCGCCAAGATGCAGCGCCGTCTGAGCTGCTCAGGGCTGCGCCTCTGTTTCTGAAACTTCCAGTCCATGTCAGCTGCCGCAGACGCTGGGAGTCCGACACACAACTGGCCGTCGAGCAGGTGTGCAGACTGCGCAACCCTCAGTGGCAAAATCAAGTCGAAGCAGTGAGGCACTGCAGTGCACAGATTGCACAATAATTCGCAGCAGCTCCTGGAAATTGCTGTCTTCGCCTCATGGAATGCCTCAACCGCTTGGCAAAAACTTGTTCATCACAGAAGTCTGACGTTGCTAGTACATTACGGGCGTTAGTATGCTCCGGGCGACATGTAAATAAAGAACATGGGCTGATGTGACCAGCTTATGACGCAATCTCCGCTTGCTTGCACAGGTCACCCCTTCCTCAAGCGCCCAACGCCAGCTGCTACAGGCAGGTGTGCTTTGATCCTGGGCTCACGCTGGTCTGTTTTTACAATATTTTTTTGGCTTAGGGTGGCTTAGGGGTGCGTTTTGATAGCATGGTCTCGCACCCTAAACTCTAAACCCTAAACCCCATGGTCTCGCCTACATCATGGCTTGCAAGTCTGCTCAGAGTCCGAGCCCGGGCCACAACAGATATCGATGTGGTGGCGCAGGCATTGACCGGAGCAGCTGATAAGTCTGAGGTTACAAAACCGAAGCCATGCTAGGATGCCGCTGATGCCAAGAAGCAAGAGCTTGTGACTCACTGAACTTTTCCTGCATCTTGCTTTGTGATGGCAGCCCCCGTTGAGTCGACGTCGTTCGGAATTTCTTGGCATCAGCTTGAACACTTGCTAGCCGACATCGTGACAAAAACCAGAGGGTGCGGCTGAGGCTTGCGCAGATCTCTTCAAGATACAGGGTTCATTCAGAGACCTGCCGATCCATACCGCCAGAATCAATAGGACAGAGATACTACATCATATTTTGAATCCTTTCACTAAGCAACCATATAAGATTCGCCTTCATTCGTTCTCAACCAGAAACTTCTAAAATTGTTTCTAGAAAGTTCTTTCGAGCAAGAGATACATCCGGCACGTGCTCGAAATAGGAAGTCTCAACGACATACAGCAAGCATTTTGTTTGAGATAAAATACTTAATATAATGGTCGAAATTTGATCTTTACAAGAAAGGTGTAGTTATATATAAATACATACATACATACATACATACATACATACATATATATATATACATACATACATACATACATACATACATACGTACATACATACAGACATACATAGGACTCATTGGGAGGTTTGCTTCTACAGAGAAGTCTATTACATAAGATTTGATTCTGCATGAGAATTCTGCTACATCAAATATGATCTTGATTTCATTCAAACGATTTGTTTAACTTTTCCACACACAGAATTAACTATTATGTGCTTGAAAGCTATAGAAATTGAAGGCATAGTATAAGAACTACTTTGGATCCTTATTCAAGACGAGGAAGGAAGAAATAAAATAAAACGTATGCGATACGAGAGGTATTGTGTCTAGAAACATGAGTTTGCACATAGAAATCTAAAGGGTTTCGAATAACAAATACAAATACCATAATTAACAGAAATACAGCTGCAATGAGTATATTGCAATATCGTTTGTTTGATTATTTGGGTTGACACCGGGTCTCCCGAGCATGGGAAGAGGAAGAGCAGAAGCGGCTGACCTGAGGAAGCCGCACGACCATGCACTTAGGGTTTAGGGCTTAGGGTCGCATATTCCGAAGCGCAGGATCCAAGAAAGCCACTCGATCTTGTCCAGAGGCTTTCTTGGATCCTTCACTTCGGTGCGCTGATGCGAAGGCTTAAAGGATGAGGCTCACATACTATGTAAGACCACATGCCCACACCCAGGCCTTCCTCCCGCGGACAAGTGCTGTCGTCTCGTCTCTCTGTCTCTCTCTCTCTCTCTCCATTTCTCTCTCAGCCTTTCCCAAACGGGTTGCAAGTGATGTTGATTGGTAGCAGGCTGGCAGCCATTTTTTGAATAGACGATCTTATGACCTTGATGCTCTGGACGGCTCTTCGCTGAATTTAGGTCTTCATCTTTCATGATGTGGCAGCCTGAGTTTCAAGGGAGAGGTGGTGAGAGTTGCATGCATACCCCGTCAAGCCTATAGTCCATTGCGTATAAGTTGGGGGACTTTGTTCAAGAGTTCCATACAGTTCCGTTGTTGTGTTGTGCCTCGATGGCTCGCGCTGAGCCGATGGTCCACCCCTCAGAGTCTAAGAGACCGCGCTACTCGTTTCCAACCTTTGCTTTTCGAATCTAAAGCTCGCGCCGCCCCTTGGGCATGCGTGCATCAGCTTCCGACGTTGTGGTCGGAAGAGGCTTGCTGTCAAAAAATCAGACAGGAAGGCATAAGCTTGCCGCAATTTGCTTTGATGCGAGGGGTCAGTTGAGTGAAGCTGCAAGTCTGAAAGGCTGTCATCTGTCACGTGAGGCCAAATACAGCTCCCTGATGCGGCCGGAGGCACGAGGTGTCGAGGAAGAGTAGCTGGTCCTTGTCTCGCGGAGCAGGTCAGCCGGCCAAACCCCGTCCTTCTCGGCGCAGACCGTAAGGAGA
>CAJNJA010002315.1:0-18258 GCA_905231915.1 Symbiodinium necroappetens | reverse complement strand
GGCTTCTCTAATCAAAACGGAGCCCAAGCTACGGCAATTTCGTCCAGTGCCGACCGTTCTACAGGCTCTTATACCGTTCTACCGGCTTTTATACGCCATTACCGGCTCTGATACGCTAATACCGGTTTCACTGCGAACCAGCCTACCAAGGATTCCGGAGTCACTAAGTCCAAAAATGCCATATACATAACCTGATGTAATGTGTGTTCGAACATAACGTATATACTAGTGACAATATGTGACAGTGTTCATGAGATGAACTGGACATTTTGCCAAATATCAAAGCAAACCTTTTTAACTTGAGTTAAGTGTTTAGGTTAACAATCCGCGATATTGCATGCGCAAGTTCAGCATGCTCTTGTGATCGAACATCCAGGAAAACTCGCTTATTGTTGGATAGATTTGAAGTTTATGGCAATGAAGTGATGACGAAGTTTATGATAAAACCATGTGTTAGACGCATATAACTGGTATAATTTGTAGGCCAAGTGAAAGCTTCTCTTTTGTGTAGAATGGGAATTGGGCATAGGTATACTACAGTATTGAACACATGTGTTTATAAGGCTTACTTACTTATGTGTATTCTTGAAGCGCAGCCTTAAGAAAAACGTTGTAAATATTACATGCCAAGCACATATCAGTCCAACATGAGAGCTTCACTTAACGGAAAACTTGCATCTAAAAACAGACATTAGTGACACACCGAAGGAGCAATCGACAAATTGTGCGTTGGATGCTCAACACATATCAACGAAGTGATAATATCTATTGGTTCTGATTCGCTAGGAAGCCTGTCCACAAAAGGATGCATCTATATGTGTATACAGTATACACATATTTATATATATATATATACATATGTACTGGCATACGTTTTTAGACCTGTAACAACCTGATATGAGAAGAAAGAAGCATGTTTGCAGTCCGCTGGTATGCTAGCAATGGGAGCGCAGGTTCGACGATACTACGAAACATGGGATGAAGCTTGATCTGACGAAAGCTGAGATATGAAGGGACATACATGTTTGCAGAGTGTATGAACGAAGCTGGTGTTTACAAGGCATGTCAAGAGACTTCCTAGATACAACTAAGGTTTTGCTTCTTCGCTGCACAACCGAAAGTATAGTGTGCATGCGACTTGATTTCGGCAAGAGTCTATACTCATGCTTATGTACATTCGCATTCTTTCGGAGAAAGTGATTTTCCATGCCAAAATTAGCATATCGGTCGAGGCAGTCCAAAAAACAAACATAGCAACGGAATAGCTTGGAATCTTTGGCGTTCTCAATATTCTGGGACTGCCTCGATGAGTACGCGCATACGTTGGCTCATGGGTTTTGGTATTTTGACTGGTTTGGGACTGCCTTCAGAAACGTGCTTCCGAAATGGACTGCCTCGATGAATATGCTCATGTTTTGGCTTATGAGTTTTGGCATGTTTCGTTGTTGGGGACTGTGTAGAGAAATAAGATTGTGGAAAGGTTCCCGAAATCATGTGTTTTTGGGAGTGCCTCGAGAAATAGGGTGATTCTTCTCGTTGTATTGATTGCTCACGCTCGTTTCGGATGTACATCTGTCTTCTGCAGCATGCACAGATACAAGAATGTCACCAGGTACATTCGTACATGCATGTACATGCACACAGATACGAGATATGAGAGAAGTGCAGACCAGGATACTGTTCTCAGACTAAAGTTGTGGATCCCAGGGGGGGCGGGACCATACATTTACATGCATAGATGTAAACAGGCGTACATACGTACGTACATACGTACATACATACATCCATACATACATACAAAACATACACATGCATGCCTACCGCCCGCCCTCCCGCCTGCCTGCCTGCCTGCCTGCCGGCCTGTATGCATGCATACATACATACATACACACATACCGATATACACGTTAACATATTATGAACCTAGCAGTACCCCCCGCCCCCCGACAGAGGCCAACCTGTCTGGTCTCTCTGCTGCAGGATGATGTCTCGTTGAGATACCAGTACAATTGGTCACATCTCTCAGACGACGACCGTGGAACGACACGACCAGGGAAACCTTGTGTTGGTCGGCCATGCTACCCAAAGTTGGTTTTCCAGTTTTTTCCAGCAGTTCCACGAATGTTTGCCTCATGTATTGAGGATTTCGTTGAAAAAGTTGGAAACACCAACATTTTTGCTTCCAAGTGCTTCAAAAAGTTTGCTTTCATAGCATCACTGACTCACAAATTCACTGACTCGTATGCAGTATTCATAGAAATATCCATACTTATACAGTGTCAATATTAGCAATAGTATGTATATTCGTAGCAATATTAATACTACTATTAATGTGAATATGATTATTAGTATTCGAAGGAACATTAGTAATATTCGTGTTTGTACTACTACGAGTATCGCAAGGATTAGTAGTCGTAAGAGTATTATGAGTATTCTCATGACTATCAGCATTAGTTTTCCTTTTAGTATTAGTATTATGCTTAATGCTGGTACTAAGATTAATATTAAATGAATATGAATATTTGCTTCGTAGGAATATTCATGTTAATATAACCAATGTTGATTAGGACTAATACTAGTACGAATATACATGCGAATGCTGCGATTAATACTTGCCACATCTAGGGTGTACAAGGAACATTAACCTCAAAATTGATGTTTGTACTAACAAATACTCATATACATACTAATGCTAATATTAACACGTGCCAAATCTACGGGTATCTTGCCTGCAGTTGTGGTGTGTCTTGGAAAGCCAGGGATAGGGTACGTTGGAAGGGTAGCAAATATGCATATCTAAATATGTTCATACCCATAGCACACGGTGACGAGAACGAGAACGACCACGGATAACAACGAAGCAGCTGACAATCGCAGACTTATTATTTTCTGTGACGATGATGATGATGATGATGCTGATGATGCTGATGATGCTGATGACGATAGTTCTCATGATGGCGACGAGGATGGCCTCGATGCAGACTCTCTGGGGGAATGCCTGGCAGTGTCGTGCGAATCTATTCAATGTGCTCAACAATTCACCGCCGCTCGTGATAAATTTGTGGCCGCAGCGCATCCGATCAGCGAAGTTAGCGCCTAAGCTGAGACGGATCTCTGATAAGGGCAACACAACAAGGAGCTAGAGCAGCCAAGAGGCCGCAATGTCCACACGACAGTTCTGCGGCCGAAGCATTAACCTTCAAGGAACGCGCAAACCCCTCGAGTCTAGCAGTCTAGCAGGTCTAACGGCAACAGCCCGTTGCAAGCAAGCCAGGAACACAACTCCTCCACCTCTGGCAAGCCGTCCTCACCACTCGCCAGGCGGGAGTGGTCCTGCGCTGCGAGATGGACCGCCCGGAGCATTTCAGAGCCTCGTCTCTCGCCCTCATTCGCCCTCGCCTCGGCGGGTGGAAGCACCTCAAAGCAAGTGGCATCCTAGACGAGGCGAGACGACACGATAAGTCGACTTGCCCTGCCGAGCCTCCATCCCACTCTTCGTAAAAATCGCTTCCGTGGACCTAAGTCCGGGCGCGCTGATTCATCGTGCAACGCTCTGATGCACGGGGGGGAAAGGCCTTGCAAACGCTTGACACTTTCTCAGCAGCCAACGGAAAGTTATCTGGTGAAAGTAGATAAAGCCTCGTTGCACATCTGTGCATCCACTCAACATTGTGCAGAAAGAATGAGAAGGTACCACAAACGGCGACAAGCATAAGAAGAACTAAACCCTGCAGGTGACCGAACGAGAGTTCTGCACTAAGAATCTGACAACATCCGAACCTTGAACAGAAAAGGATTCAAGGCCTAAGTACGGCAAGACCAAGATCAAGTCAGCGCAGTAGCAGAAGAGCGAGCGAGAGAGCGAGAGACAGTCAGAGAGGCAAAGAGAGCGAGAGAGATAGAGAGAGAGAGAGAGAGAGAGAGCGAGAGAGAGAGGGAGGGAGAGGGAAAGAGAGAGAGAGAGAGAGAGAGAGAGAGAGAGAGAGAGCAATTGCCAATACTCCGTTGCAAAGCTGAGAGCGGAGACGAGCTTCAGCACTTTGGCTGCCTGAACAAGTGCAGGGGCTACTACCTCAAAACCACGAAGACGAAATGTGTTGTCTTTCTGCACTTCATGCTCGTGTAGGAGCAACATGTCTTCCCGCGTGTCAAACGAGGGAGCACCTTAGGGGTGTACCGACTCCGAAGATCTGTCTCAAAACTTCTCCCAATTGGCAGACCCAAATTGGACACGCACTGGTCATCCTGCCTCTGCTAAGGTCTGGATAGGGGTGAGCCGCATTGATTGATCGGCTCCTGCCGACTGCACTCTGGCTTATCATCAGGTGCAGGGGTGCCAAGCCGGCCAGCCGAGATGGTATGACGAAGCTGAACCATTGCATGTGAGTTCATGTTGCCTTCACATGGCCTTGCAGACCTCCAAGGGTTAGGGCTGGTATCCCGACAAGGAGAGAGTAAGTGGCAAGACCCATGCTACCAAGTCTGAACATGCACCGCCTGGGCAGCAAAAACAAAGAACTCTGAAAGTTGTCAGCGTCAACTTTTACGAGGAACGCCCCGCAAGCAGCAACTAAAAACTGCAAGAACAACTCAGTCAGGATTGAAATCAGGAACGCCACCTTGACCAGTTGATGCCAAGGTCTGCACCTGACTTCCATTGCAAGGTGCTGCAAGGTGCACACTAGCAGTCACTAGCAGCAATAACGTTTTGTGTCACTACACAATAAGCCGCCCAGAAATGCTGTGGAGGTGGCCAAGCTCCAGATGCTTTCGGATTCAGCCGCATGCCCTGCCGTTTTGCAGCACGTGCTGTGCAGCTGGTTGTCTGAAGGTGCCCTGCAAAAAGGCTGCTGGACAGGCCTGAAGCTTGATGAAAACCGGATTCAATCAGTGCATCATCCTGGGTCTTCAGCCAAAGCATGCCTAAAAAGTGCAGGTCACGGCAGCACTGACCGAGGCCATATCGCACAGACAAGAAAGGACAACCACCGCCTCTAACGCAGTCAGTCACATGATGCCAAATACTGCATCTCTCTCAAAGGCCCGATTCAGCATCCCCGCGCGCAGCCTCCAATAGGTAGAATCCATGCACCAACTGCCTGTCGCATGCCAGACACTGTCAAAACTGACGCCAAGTTTGTCTCAAAGCCTTGCACGGCCCAGCTCAGAAGGTTTGCATGCCCGGCTCTTGCAGAGACCTGGTATCCGGCAACGACGACCACTCTTTCGGCGTCATGCAAACAAGGCAGGTGGACAAAGCAACAAGGCTGTCAAAGTCTGAAACCGACCATGTGGCGTGGTGGACAAGAGAAAGGTTGCCTCAGGCAAATGTCGGAGGCCGACTGAAAACTCATCCAATGGCGGGGTTTCCAAACCCCACAGGGGGCATCCTTTCAGCGTCTTTTCGAACTCCGGATCGGTTTCATGGGCGGAAAACTCTGAGGCCTGCACCAGTTTACCACCCAGCACCTGTGCAACCCGTCACACAGTCGCATCCTTTCTTGTGCAGCTTTGGCACCAAGAAAACAACTCTGGACAATGGGTGGCCGAGCTGGCTCTGTGTTTGATTCCTACAGGCATGACCTCACCTGTTGCAATGCTAAGTCATGCGTGAGTGTCATGCACGCGGACGTAGTTGAGGAAGCTGCCCACAATGGCAAATCCACATTTCTGCTGCTGCTACTGAGGAAAAGGCACAAGGTTGAGGCTGTGTGGCTAGTCGCAGCTGCATTGTTTTCATGGTAATTTCCGTGCATGTACATACAAGACTTTGGCGGCCTGCGTCAGTGGCGGCGTGGCCTCGTGTTCTGTTAGAGCAGCTGCAGCAAACTCCAGATCTGATCCGAGATTCAGGCATCAATGGCCTCAGCAATGATACCACGAAGCATCAAAGCCTCAGCACACCGCACCCCAGTGGGCTTCCATTTCAGATCAAGCATGCAGAGAGTGTGCATCTGACGACACGCACATGTGATGTCAGGACCGGACGGCAGCCGAGGTCTCGCTGCCATCCAGCGTCCTCGCTACGGATGCCGGAGTTTACAGCGCTGGCAGGGGCTAAGGGGGCCAGGTCCTCCGCGACGCGGAGGAAGTGGCCGAGGCCGAGGCTGAGGACTCTGCCTCTGGACATCTCTGGACTCTGCACGGCACGTGGCAAAGCAGAAGTGCAACACCAAGCCCAAAGCGCCCAGAGCGGCAGCAGGTCGCGTCCTCAATCGCACCTGCGAAGGCTTCTGGTCTCGGACAAGGCAAGACCATGCTGCAGTGTCGCCTCAGCCAAAGCTATGCTGTCTGCGCACAGCTTGCTGAGGGACATCATTGGGCCGGCCCTCGGAGAGACGAGAAACTCATGGCTCATAGCCAGGGAGCTGAGGCTCACACACTCCAGGCACGGCACCAAGAGCCTGAACGCATCCACACTTAGACTCAGCCAAGTTGAAGAGAGAGCTGACTACAGTGGCACCTCCGGAAGACAGGCTGCTTGAGTGTGCTGTTGGCCAAGTCGCCGAAGCTGGCCTGGATCGATCATATCAACAAGCTCGAGCAAGCCTGGGCATCTGGTGAAGAGCGCTAAGTGCCTTCCAAGCAAGCAAGAAAGTCATCCGATGCCTCAGGGTAAATAAAAATCAACAAAGCGCATGAGTCCTTGCAATGGTCCAAGTCGTGTGGCATCTGCATGACGGCGCGGAATTGGAAAGTCCACAGCTTCGTCTGCAGCTCCTGTCGGTGCGGCAGCATATCTTCGGCGTCCAAGAGGGCTTCGGCAGGTTTCCTGCAGCGTGGAGCGGCAGGCGGAACCTGGCGCTCTCTCCGATGTCTCCGACCTTGCCATCGGCGAAACAGCAAAACATCACTCATCAGCTCCGCAGCAAGTTTCCGTAGGGCAGGAACCGGCAGGAGGGCGTTGGCTACGGTTCCGCAGTAGGGGCCTAAGGCCATCACTTGGACAAGCATCTGCCCATAAGACTGCATGCGAGCTACACGTTTAGCTCAGATGTCTCAGCAGCACACACGATGTCCGATCACCTGCAGATCTGCAACTGTCAGGCATTGAACCGAAGTTGTAAGTCGAGTAGCATGCGAAGCTTGAGAAACAGCTCACTGTCGTGTGAAGAACAGAGTGAAACTACCGAGACTACGATGCCATAGGCTATGACGGTCGGCTGCATCGTGCATCGTCTGTTTTCGTGCCAGACCACAAACAAAACTATGCCCCCATTGAATTGTGCAAGCACGAGATGATCCAAGATGGGAGATGGGGTTGATCACACAGGTACGCTGATTTCGCATCTGTAAGTCAGGTCCCCTTGCAGGCCATGCTTGGATGCATGGCCTCCAGAGCGGAGGGATGCCGGACGGAAGCTCCGCCAGCAGGAGAAGTGCCTCGACTCGGTTTCCAGAAACGCTTTCCGCCCTGAACTCTCCTTCTGTATGCACGGGGCATGCGATGCGAACAAGCGCGAGCCAGGACCTCAAACAGAACAGCGCGAGAGCTTGCACCGTCACCACGAGCCAGGCGGGGCCAGGGGGGCCCGGACGAGTCCGTCCGGCGCTTGCGCTTCGAAGCACTGCGGCCTCGCAAGGAGCCAAAGCGACGCCGCTGGCTCACGGCTCACTTTGTGAGGCAGAGGCCCAGCCAGGCCTTCTTGGAGGGCCACTCACAGGGGCTTTCGACTGCTGGAGCAGGACAGCTTGCTCGGTCGGCACCTCTTCAATGAGGTCGACTCAACAACAGACTCCCGACATGGCAAGCAAGGTGCGACACAGGCGAAATGCTGAGTTCCCCTGCTCTGGATCTGGGCCTGGTCAGAGCACCACTGCTTGAACTGACGACATCAAGTGTCTCACACTGCAAGACCCAGAAGTGCACTGAGCCTGAAGCATAAGGAAGCCCTACGCTGAGCTACTTCTACCGTGGCAGCGCCCCGAAGCTGAGCTGCCCTGCATGGAGGATGCCACCGCAGGTCGCAGGAAGCAGATGAGTCCAAGCGGGTTTTCCGAGTCTTCTCCTTCCTGTCAGGTGTCAGGGCTACTATCGCTCCAAAGACTTTCACTGACAGTGCTGGAAGCGGCAATCGTCCTGGTGCGACATGCAGACGACACACTCGGCAGGAGACATCTGGGCAAGGCGCAGCTATGCGCAGGGTGCAGGATGCAGGATGTACCGGAGACGCTCCGAGCCTCCATGCCAGCCAAGCCAGCCTCAGCATCCATACCCTTTTGCTCCTGTCCGCAGAGGTGGTCATTGAGCGGGAGTCGCCGCTGCACTCCCGGAGGGCGCCTCTTGCGACTTGCTGTCCGTTTCGAGCAAATCGCGCCCTGCCTCGTGCAGGCAGAGTTCCTCCAAAGCGAGCAGATCAGCCAAGATCCCGGCGGCGCCGGAGATGAAGGCAGCTTGGCGCTTTCGCAGGCTCTCGAGCCTGTTCTCACACCAACTGGAGCGAGTGGAGCAAAGACCTCAGACCAGAGGTGCCCAAGGCCCCAGCATGCGCTGCTGCCTCTCCACGGCCTTGCGGCGCTTGGCCTTGCGGTCCTCGGAGAAGACCGAGAGAGAGCCCCGCAATCAAAGCCCAGGCCCTGAAAGCTTTTTCTCCCTGCCTCGTCGCCATGGCAAGCGCTCTCCGAGCCTCAGACAAAGGCCGAGCCCGAGACTCACAAAGTACGTCAAGGCCGAGGCGACTTGGCACCGCCTCTGTCAGCAGCCGCTGCCGAAGGCCTCGCCTTTGTGCGCCGGCTATTTACACAAGGGCCCGAGAACCGGTTTGGGACTGCGGCGCTAAACTGCTCGAGACGCTGCCGCCCACCGCCACCAGCCTGTCCACCTGGTTGAGCAGCGACTGCCCGGCAAAGGGCACTGATTCTGAATTGCTTCCGCAAGCTCTCAGATCCCAGCGGCATCCATCAACGACACATTCAGCTCTGCCTCGAGTGGGCTCGCTTGAACTGGCTGAAAATCAGCATGTCAGCTCTGTTCGTAGCCTTTGCAGCGCCGGCTGTCGTCACCTGACCAATCCCGCAATAAGGCAGCAGACGCTCCCATCTGAGAAATGTAGAAATACCACGAATTTCGGAGACCCGGAAGCTAAGAGGCACCTGCACGCAGAACTTGCGCGTGGCAGTGTGAGACAAAGGGGTCACGGCCTCGCCAAGACAAGGTCTTCAACTTGACTCTCGAGGCTCAAACCACCAAATCTCGTTACATCAACATCCAAATTCTTAAACCTTGATTTTCGAGGGTGAACCCACCCAGCTTCCCTAGATGGCTTGGCCTTGACCCTCGACGATGCACCATCCATGTCTCCAAAACCCAGTTTAGGGTTTCGATTCAAGTTTGACAAAGGCGTACCTGTGCAACGATTCTCAGAGGCACGAGGACAATGCAAAACCGCATTGTCCGATTCCAGTATTCCTTTCCACGCCAAGACCTCCCTTGCCCCTCCCGCCTTCGAGCCTGCCCCTCCCCCAACTGGGGCCAGGGATGGCCGACGAAGAGCCACAAAGGTGCAGTGTGCTGGGCATTGCAGGCCTTGGCGAGCCAGGTGAGCTGCACCTCCTCCGTGGGGATGGACGAGACCTTCTCAAGACTGAGCTTTGCGACGGCTCAAGTTCAGCTGAGGCCGCCGAGGCCCCCGCCTCCATGTCCACATCTGACCACCCGCACGGTGGGATCTCCTGTGGCAGACACGACCACCTATGACAATGAGACTGTTGCCAAAAACAACATAAACTACCGCGCCTCCAGCCCGTCAGCGTTTGTGGAACCTGTTCCGATGGAGCAACATATCCACATGGTTGCCAAACGCAACGGCGTCCAAGGCACGAATGGCCAAGAGTAGAGCAAGCACCTCAGGTTTCAAGCAGGCCTTTGCGAGAGTCCTGCCTGGAGGCACCAGCAAACACCAGCACTAGCCGTCGCGTGAGGAGAGTCGCAGCCAGGAAAGAAGAGTCATATTTCCTTGCTTATGTAGAGAGTCTTAGTTAGAGATAGCCATGTCAACCTTATGACAATCTACGAATACAGTACAGCCTGAAAACCTACGAATATCTCGATGCCTCAAGCCGAACTCGTTCTATTCTTAAGCGAACAGACTCTTGAAATGGGCACGGCGCAATGTCCACGACAGGGCACACGGTGCTAATGCAAGCATAGACAAAAGGCAAGCTGCGAGGAGTCGACCATCGGAGGACACGTCCTCTGAAGCGGGGCATAGCGCGGCTGTGATGCGGCTCTGCTGCGAGAACAGAACCCACATTGTGCGTGCAGATCATCATCATCCTCTATTGCGCTGTGTCCTTCTGGAAAGCCAGGCGGACCAGCAGCAACCAGCAGAAGGCCTGGACCTCTGAGGAGCGAGAGGGCTCTGCAAAAGCTCTGCAAAAATCCGGGCCCCGGGCCATTCCAGAGCTGCACCATCGGAGGAAGGGCAGCCGGAAAGCTTCACGGAGCGGTGGCTGGAGCCGTGCCGACCTCAGAGCGGAGTCTAGGCCCCGAATCAGAAATCTTCGCTGGCTCATGCTGGCTCCCTGGCTCCTCGATCCAGGTCGACAGGTCCCCACCGCGGGCCTCGAGCTCGACAGCGAAGTCTTCGCGAAGTTAGGCGCAGGCGGTTCGAAGACGGCCTTCATGGCCGCGACCAGGTTCTCCTCCACTTTCTGCTGCTCACCTCAGCTGGTGCTGTGGCCTGGAGCGAGAGGCGAGGAGCAGCAAGATTCGGACTCCAGGCGAAGAGATGGTAGTAGGGGTCCACGGCAAACCACCTGAAGAACTGAAGTATGCGGAGCCATGTGGAGCCAGGCATGGCCCAAAACAGACGCCGAGCTGAGTAAGGCTACTGGTCTTCCCTCAGGTGGTACCTCGCCGTTTCAGAAGGGGCAGCCGTCTGCGTGTGGGCTGATGGTGGCTGATGGACGCACTTGGCAGGGTTGTGGCCGCTGCCATCCGCTTCAGAGAACGAGCTGATTTCCCGCAGCGCGGCCTCCAACCTGATCCCATCAACAGATAAACTGCAACAAAAAGTCACCCCACTGAAGGGCCCAGCATGTGTTGGTCCTTGGCAGTTGCTGTGGCAGTAGAACCTTACAGAACAGGGAGAAAGAGTCTTGGTTTCTTCCGGTTGCGCATCCGGCATCTGTGGGCTAGAGCAGCTCTCTCCCTCTGTCTCTCTGAGCTCTCAGACGCTCCAGGCGAGGATCCCAAAGCTGCGAATGGCTCTTCGGACCGACGCTAAGGAATTGCCTGCACTTGTCACGAGACCCGCTGTGAAAAGCTTCAGGCCAGGATCCCCCCACCTGGTCGTATGTGTCACTAGCTGCGGCCAGGTCAGCGAAAGATGAGTGTTCCAGCTGAGCAGCTGGTACAAACTTAGCCACAGACACGGCCAGCTCGATTGGTTTCATGTACACAACCCGAATCCACACATCCCCGAGCCTTGAGACCTCCCCTGCTGCCTCCAAGCCCCGTCGATGCAAGTGGCCGAGCGCCGACTGCTGTGGGCTTCTGATTGGTGACTAGAACCTCGTCAGCCCTTCAAGAAACAAAGCCGCTGACAAAAGCACGAAGCTCTGCAGCTTCATCATGGCGAACTCCTTGCTAGGCGGTGCTTGCGATCGTCAGGGCATCATGCTCTAAGGCTCTAAGCTCCTGCTCCGGCTCCTCCCTGAGAAGCAGCCTGCGAGCCATGCGAGCCGCACCCGTCTCCCAGCAAAGGCGGGCCCGCCGGGCGCCTCCCCATCGGATCTCCAGGAAGAAGCCAGTGGCCAAGCTCAAACCTCGAGCTCTTTCAAGGGACCAGCCATGGGTCCCCTCGTCCATTGGGTCCATGTGCTACCGCTGCTACCGAGACCGGGGCCGCTTCAAGGTCACTCGGAAGAAGGTCTCCGGCCTTAGCTCGGGCAGCTCGCGGACTCTCAGAGACAACCTGAACAACCCGTCACGAGGCCTCAGAGCGAGCGCGGCCATACGCAAGACCAGGAGATCCACGTCGATGAGCAGGTGGTGCCTCAGAACTCAAGGCTCGTGTCAACTGGCGAAGAGATCCGAAGTGAGCGCAAAGCCAATAGTTCATCCTGTAGAACTCACTCTCGTGCTCCAGAGCCTCTGGCTGCGTCGTGCAACTGCTCGCGCGCGCCAGCGCGGGTCAGGAACTCTTCTTTCGGCCTCTCCGTTTCGACGCCACATGCCAGCCATCCTTGGTTTCGATGACTTTTCTGCGGGGGGGCAAAAGCGGCAGCAGTGCACAAAAGCAGAGGGAGGCACACCTGCCAATGAAGGACCAGTGCCCTGAGAGGGTGCTCCATCCTAGGCACCACACGCTCCTAAAGCACACTCCACATTGGCATCATTCCACGTCTTGCCGCTCAACTCTTACACTGGGGCCCAGTCCACCAAATGATGTCGGACTCAGCCGACATTCCAACAGCACAAAACACCTCCAATTGCAACCAGTCGCAACACTCAGAGTCGGCTGAACTGTCGCTCAGCCTGTTCCACCAAGCTGCCGTCACCACGCGCCCGCGGAGCTCCTAAACATGTCGGAGCAGCGGAACCCGCTACAAAATTCACTTTGAAAGCCTGGGCCCAGAGTGTAAGCGCCTTCTGAGTGGAGTATCTCCTGAGCACCGGACGAATGCAGAGCTGGTGCAGCAAGAGCGCCAAGACCTGAGTGCTGACAGCGAGTGCACACCACGAGCAGCTGAAGCAGAGTACAACAGCAGAGTCCCCGGCCCGGTTCACTGGAATATGAAAACTGGTGCCCCTTGATACCTGCGCGGAAGGTCACTGCTCCACGGGCCGATGGCACATGGCAATACATGGCACATCGGTGCGCCTCGTAATCAAAAGCACCTTCCATGGCAGCGGCTCCAACCTGGCACGGAGGGCAGTGTGGCCGCATGGATGCCGTGCAGGCCCCAGGCGGCCGAGGCGAGTGCGCGGCCCTCGGCTGCGTGCACCTTCCACTGCGCGCAGTGCACACGCAGTGTCCACACAGTGTCCCCCATTTCATGCTGCGCCTGCACCATCCAACTGCGCAGCTCGCGCCAAGCCAGCTGCCTATGCTCGGACTCGCCAACGCCCGATACTGCCCGATTCCTTTTGTGGAATTCCTTACACGCCGGGAGCTTTGCGCCATGTCTTTCACCGACTCGAGCTCAGCCTTTCACCCGTGAGTGCCTTCCCCTCTTCCCCGACTTGAAGCTGTCGTCTGCATGCTGCCTTGAATTCGATGGCGTCCAGGATGAGCCATGTGTTGGACCTGAAGCGTGCAACCGTCAACTGTGGGCTTTCTGCTCGAGATTGCTCGCTTGTCGAGATAACCCGGTGAGGCTGAGAAGGTCAGGACAGACGATTTCAAGGTTGAGCTGCATCAGTCATATCTGCTCTGTGAACCCAAGCTTCTGCATCTCGTCCGAACGAGTGAGTGGGCAAGTAGCAACTCAGACACAAGCCCCAGGTCTGTGTGCAGAGTGAGCGCATTTCCCCAGGAGGGGCTGGTGAACCTCAGGTGCACTGGTGATCTGCAGAAACCTCTTGCATTCCCACTCTTCCGGCTTTTTAGTCCAGCACTCCACATGATTGTCGCTGCGGCGCTTGTGCGGATTCATTGCCTCTCGAGTCGGCGTATGCGAGACAATCCAGTAGCCTCTGTCGGTAACTCCAACTGGCCTGCATGGATATTAGAATCTGGATCCATCCAGCCCACAGCTCTCCGCTCAGGCGCGGCGATCGAATGATCTCCCGCCTAGCGAGCGGATGTCTGCTAGCAGTCTACAAAGCCTGTGGGCAATGTTATGCTTTGAAATGTCTTCGTACTTTACATGGGGCTGGGAGCGGCGCGCGATGTCCGAGTGATCCAGCACATACAACAGATCCATCGAACACCTCCGAGCTCCGCGAGCAGACCAGACTCTGGCGGTGGGGTCAGGATGAGGATGAGGGAGCTGCTGAATGATTTCGTGGTCACGGAAGATGTTCGACTCGTGATTGAAGACCGTCGGTGCAGAGTCACTGACAAGCCTTGCATATGGCTGATCAGCTATTTTCAGCCCTGCGCACTGATAAGCCGACATCACCACGAAGCTAAGAACAGCACGCGGGGCGCAGGAGCCCCCACAGACACTCCAGCCTTTGCAAGCGCAGTGCTAGACTATGGCTGGAGAAGGTGCGTGACACGCCACATACCAACAGTTCTGATTCAACGAACAACACAGGATCTATGTGCCCAAGCCGAGCCAACTTGCTTAGCTTAGGGCCCTTGCCAGGCTTCAGTGACATGTAGCTTGAGTAGGATCGAGGCAAAACGAATCGACATGGGCGCAGAAGCACATGCCCATGCTAGCTCTGGCATATAGCCTATGCATGATGCAAGACGCAATGCCATGCAACAGCTGCACTTGGCCACGCAGGGCAAATGGTGTGGCACGAGAAAGACAGAGGCTGTCAAAAAAGCATTATTGGACTTTTGCACGGATTGGGGAAAGAGTGCCTGCTTCGCAAGTTGTATGTCTTTCACCAAGCCCTGTTCAAAGGGGAAGCGTAGACCGGTTGAACTTCCGGCCATGCGCCGCTGATCTTTCCACATGGCAAGACCAAACCCTCTTGCATAAGCTTTCATGACAGCGCGTGTGCATCTAGACGCCCAACGTGCCAAGTAGGACGCAGACAATGTCTTCACCAGGTCCCTGTCACGAACGAGCTCCATCGTAACATCCTGGAAAGTTCTTCTTCGCCCTCAACCGTTGCAGGTCCCGGTAGTTTGCAGCCTGTCTGGTGAAGATCTGGCAAGTGAAATCTCCCAGCCTTGGTCCGAAAAGCTCTTCACGACTTGGAGCAAGGAAACCACTCTCGGCTCCCATCTCGTTTGTGTCTTGATTTCCTTCCTGAGTTTTCGACGGATGCTGCTGCAGACTCTTTCGACACAACTGGGGCTGGATCCCTGTTGCGCACCAATTCCGGATAAAGAGTGGTAAACACCTGCCAGGCTGCCACAAACACTTCAGCCGGGCTCGTTTCGCCGCGCCTGTGCAAAGCGGTGCTTGAAATCCAGGTCGAGCATGAGATCCACCATGAGGTTGGTCCTAATGCGGCGGACCAGGCTGTGGCGGCTGAGGCCGGAAGGGCACTTCTTTTTAGCCCTGAACTCAAGCTTGCGAACCGAGGGCTCCATCAGGTGCGAATGCCTTCGACTGGGCACAGACCAAGTCATGCTCTTTGGGAAGACTCAGACGCGCCTGAGCAAGACCTCCACGGCACTTTGGCCCTGTCACGGCAGTCAGCCAAAGTGGGGATGGTCTCGGCTCTCACGAGCGGCCTGGACAAAGAGCCTTCGGTCCAAAAAGACCTCGAGGTGGTGCTCCGCACCAAATTCAACCAAAAATTGCATGCGCCGCCTGGCCAATGATCTTGCGAAGACCGTCCTGAAATGCAGGCGTTGACAAGGCTCAGCAACAGAAGTTTCAGCTGCCAGACGCCAGAGGCTTCCGCATGAAAGCCACCTAAATTCAGCAGCCATTCGAAATTGGTCTCCAACGCCTTCCAGGATTCCAACTTCTACAAATCCAGAACGGTCGTCACAACAAAGGTGGGCCAACCTGTAGATGTTTTTCGGCTTCAGCAATCGCTGATGGGCCCACGTGCATTCGCAAGGGGCTACCACCTTGCGATCAAATCAGCAAGAACCCTGATGCCCGCAGCTTCCACATGCTTGAACGCTTGGCAGCCCACGGAGGACTTCGCCGCTGGCATTGACTATCGCTGTCACTCCAGCCTGCTCTGCTAACCGCCCTGAACGCCATAAGCGAGGTACTTTCAAGCTTTTTCCAGCTCCATCACCACATTCGCTGATCCCCAGCAGGCGCTCGCAGGCTTGCCCCACTGCGCCGGAAAGGCTCGCGTGGTGAGAGCACCCCATGCATAAACCCTTTCAGGGTTTACGCCCCTCTCAGTCTGCTCATGCTCCGGCGCGGCACACCTACGACAGCAGAGACAGCATTGCTTCCGTAAAGCTTCATGAAGCGCCCGCCCGGCACCTGCTCAGCGGGATGAGCGCTTTGGTCCTGGCTGCAGGCAGAGGTCGCACATGAACGGAACCCTCGAACTCTATCGATCCATCCATCGATCT
This sequence comes from Symbiodinium necroappetens, assembly GCA_905231915.1. Taxonomy (NCBI): domain Eukaryota; class Dinophyceae; order Suessiales; family Symbiodiniaceae; genus Symbiodinium; species Symbiodinium necroappetens. Next base: position 2,140 of record CAJNJA010002315.1, on the reverse strand, counting down.
ATCTGCCTTTCTAAGAAGTTCTCTCGATCTATCTTACTATCTATCTACCTGTCTATCTATCTGGTCACACATTGGTTTGATTGGTAAGTTACCGCAGGGGTTTTCGGAAGCCAGGTTTATGTGGAATGGGCTGAACCCACGCCTGCCAGCAAAAGTCAAGAAAGTGCAGATATGCTTGTGAAAATGGCTCTCAGTGACCACGTAGCCTTGAAACTTGGGGCGTCGCACATGTGATTTACACAGCTCGAACGAAATCAGCCTTCCCCCACCCCCACCCTCACCCCCCCTTTAAGTAAAGTCCGATCCTGGCAGCGCCTAGAATCCACAGCGAAAGCCTCCAAACCGCAAAACCTGCACAAAAGCGCACCGCAACTTACCTACGCGTCAGGATCTATCTACCCATTTGTAGGTCTATGAATAAAAACGAATTGCGCGTTCCCACCTTTCCCCCCCCTTGTCTGGTCTGGCAGGGGCGGGAGAAGGGGAGCGGCAGCGAGTGCGGAAAGCAGTCGGGGCCGCGGTGCTCCTGCTTTAACCTTAACCTGTACTTTACACCTAACCCTAAACCCCGCCTAAACGCAGGCTCTAAGCCTAAAGCAGAACATAAACCGTCAACGAACCTACACCCCAAACCCTCCCTAAGCCCTTGTCGACTCGAAGCCTTCTACCTTATAACCCTAAACTCTCAACCCTCAACTCAAAAGCTTACGCTAAGCCCTAAACCCCACAGCTACCGGTGGGGGCCGGGGAGCGCGTGACCATATATCTATGTATGTATGTATGTATGTATGTATGTATGCAGGCACGTACGTATGTATGTATGTCTGTCTGTCTGTCTGTCCGTCTGTCTGTCTGTCTCTGTCTGTCTGTCTGTCTGTCTGTCTGTATGTATGTATGTATGTATGTATGTGTTCACCCAGCACTAGTCCGGTACCCGCAGGAGTCGGACGCATACCTTTTTGGTCCGATGCCAGAAATGCGTCTGGTCGGTGCCGGCTACGGACCAGTGGCGGCCGGAACGGACCGGACCAGACACAGAGAGTGCCTTCTTCCGAATTGGCCCGGAAATCCAACGGTAACGGAAGTCAAGAGATGGGAATATCCGGACAAGCGGAAGACCAGGCAGGGCGGAAGCAGGGGAGGCGGTGGGTAGTTCAAAAGGCTACGGCACCGGACCAGAAGCGGAACCGATGCCGTCTGAACCCACAGCTGCGGTGTCAGACACGGTTCCGCTGCGAGCTGGCCAAACAAACCCAATCATCAAAGCTCGGAATCATATATATGTATATAGATAGATATAGAGATATACATACATACATTTTATACATACATACATACATACATGCATGCATGCATGCATGCATGCATGCATGCATGCATACATACATAAGTATATACATACCTACATACATACATACATACATACATACATACATACATACATACATACATACATATATATATAATATATATATAATATTATAATATATATATATATATTTATTTATTTATATAATATATATATAATATATAATATATAATATATAATATATAATATATAATATATAATATATAATATATAATATATGTGTATATATGTGTTATATGTATATATATAATATGTATATATATATATACACATACATACATACATACATACATACATACATATATATACATATACATATCACATATCATGGGTTAGGGGTCCTTGTGCGGGGTGGACAATTCATCCAGCTTCTGCTTTTTGAGGTCCGCCACCTGTGCTGAGCGACTGCAGGCATAACACAGCAAACGAGTTGGGAACGGCGCTTTGCCCACTGACTTGCCTTGTCTGACACGCCTGTGCTTCCAAAGCCACCGCACCCTCGCTGCGTTTCGTCCAAAGACCTCGACAAAGGTGCACTCTTGCACCGGATGACTCCCCTCACACGACTGCAGCGGAAATGCACACGACGTGCCCGCAGTCGATTGCCAACGGCAGCAGGAGATTTCGAAATCAAAACCACCATGCGGCCAGTCCACGACCCCCAACGGCGCTTATGGCTTATGAGGCTGGCCTGAAGGAACCCCTTCATGCCATCCGATGGTAGGCTCGGGCTGGTGAACCAATGCGGCCAAGAAGCTCCACTTCATGGCA